>VDFB02151754.1:0-44601 GCA_007258455.2 Sequoia sempervirens | reverse complement strand
GAGCACATGCTTCATCTTCTACTTATTTTTCTTTGCTCTTTTCTGTATGCAGTTTTCTATTTTTGGCTTGTATTTTAGAAACATGGCATAATCAGAATGTAGTAGAGAATGGCTAATGAGTAGAAATTAAAATATCTACAAAAATATTAAGTGGATGATATTGAACTGTAAATAGAAATTTGTCAAGTTGCCACATTTTTTCACTCCTTTTTCCTTTTTCTTTAAAATACTATTGAGATGAAGCTATGATTGATTCATAATACTGAAAAGTGCAATCTGCTGGCAATTCTTTTATTATAATAATTTCTTTTCATTATATTGTTTGGCTTTCTTTTGGGATGACAATGACAGGGTATATAGTCATGATTGTGCACTTCTATAACTATCAAATGTTCTCATGATTTTTTTTTTTTGGGCCCAGAATCAATGGATATGAATATTGTTCATTTTCTTCCTCACTAATGAGATAAACTGGATGGAATACAGGTTCCTTTTCGGGTTCCACTTGAAATAAATATTGTGCTGGTCGGATTCAATGGTGATGGTGGCTATAGGTACTCTTTGGATGCTCGCAAGCTGGAGGAATTTATGAAACGGAGCTTTCCATCGCACCATCCTGCATGTTTGGAGACTGCTTTACCATTGGATATTGAGCATGATCTTCATTATAATGTTATTCCTGTATGATTCTTTCTCTTTGTCATGTTGAATATCAGTTGCACATGTTTATGCCTTCTTTGTTGTTGCTTCTGCAGCAAAAGTTAGGATTGGAATAATGACTGTTGAAATTTCAGCTAATCCTCTTATGAGACTGTTTTAATTATATGGCTTTTCTTTTTCATTTATTGACTTGTCTAGTGTTTACCCATTTGAGTTAACCCCTTATTTGGTTTAAGTGATCATATTTTTAGTTTTAAATGCTTTATTTTCACTGTTTGTTGCTTTGGAACTCTTGCTTAGCTATTATTAGTTACTATTTTTTAGATCCCATTAACGTACTTCGGCCATTTGTAGGTATTAATATAATTTCTTTGTTTTCTTCTTTCTACAGCTATAGC
The DNA here is from genome assembly GCA_007258455.2 of Sequoia sempervirens. NCBI lineage: Eukaryota > Viridiplantae > Streptophyta > Pinopsida > Cupressales > Cupressaceae > Sequoia > Sequoia sempervirens. The sequence continues at coordinate 43,543 of VDFB02151754.1, read as the reverse complement.
ATGGCTCTTCTCAATCTCAATATTTTATGTTCTTTAGGAGAGATTGTGCATAAACCCCCAGCAAATTGTATCTATTTTTCATGAAAGTAAAATCACATTTCTAGATGCATTACACAAATAAATTTAAGGAAATAGAGGTAAATGATGTAAACTGGTACATTGCTTCTAATATCTGAAAGAAGCTAATAGCACATTGGTACATTGCTTGTTAACACCTGTGCTAGTCAAAGTAAGAACTTCATTTGCAGAATAAAAATCAAGCCTCTGTTGAGTAATATGAAACCGAGAACTTGTGTGCTTTGCCCCTGAACAGAATAATGAAGCTTCATGTTTATGTCTAGGACTTGCTATCAGAGCTATCCATCTTGAGTTGTAGCATTTGATCTGCAAACACCTGTGCTAGTCAAAGCAAGAACTTCATTTGCATAAGAAGAGCCAAAGCCTCTGTTGATTAGTATGAAATTGAGGAGTCTTGTGTACTTTGCCCCTGAAGAGGGTTATGAAGCTTTGCACAGGACTTGCTAGCAAAGCAATCTGTCTTGAGTTGTAGCATTTGACCTGCAAAACTACTACTCCTAGAGGTGTTGATGCACTTCACCTTGTTGATAAAACAGGTTGTGTTATGCCAATACCAACATGTGTGTGACAACGTAATATGATATGTTGTTTTCAAGAGCATTGCTGATGCTGAAATTTTGGTGCTTATAGTAGTGCTTGAGAGTGGAGTTTACTCTTGTCTAGCTGTCAAGGCTGTTAATGTTTGTAGCAGCACGAGATATTTTCTTCAAAATAAAATTAAAATTAAATGATCTTCAAGGCAGGTCGGCCTTGATTTATAAATAATATTTTATATTTTCTACAGGCCGACCTAGAGAAGAGGTTGCCTAACTTTGTATAAGGAAGGTGAAGACACCTCATTTTATCGTCAAAGCATTCACTCCAATTCGCATTCCTAGCAACAGTTCACATCTTTTAACAGTAGATCTGATTCTTTGAATAAGCATTATCATTTGTTCAAGGAGAAGCAGCATTTATTGTTGTATAAGTCTTGGCCAAATTCGAGGGCCTGATTTGTATGCAGATTTCTGCTCTTATTCTTTCAATTTATAAAAAGATATTATTTGCTGGGTTTCTCTCCCTCAAGTAGGAGGGTTTTCCCAGGGTAAATCTCTGTATTCTTTGATCTGTGTGTTGTATTTCTGCTTATTTACATTTCTGAGCTAAAACTAACAAAGGCCCATTCATTTATAAAGTAGTTTCATGAAGTCATTAGTTTTTTGCATAGAAAACCAACAAGTGGACTTGCATGGTTGCTTCTTCCACAAAGACCGCAAGAAAAAAGATCCCAACATTGTCTTGATGCATGACAATGGCACCTATAGTGGCTCCATATTGCAGCTGCATATTGTGAAGGTGTGAGATGTGCTTTTCTTCAAATTGTCAACATGTGGGGTTCGATTGAGATGGTGATTGTTATTGGTTCTGTGTGGGTTGTAATTGAAATGTGCATTGCCTTTGGGGATGCTGAAATGCTGACTTGCTTCCTGTAGAACAATTGAGAAGCTGTTGGGTTGGGTTTCCCTGCTCGTGACTAGAAACATGGGAATGTTGTGCAACACAGTGATATGTAGAAATGTTGTTGACATTCAATTGTGGAGAGAAGTTTACAGTACCTTCTTCTCTTGTAATGGAGCTGGTGAGTCCTGTTGTGACCTTTTCACACATCGCCCCATCGCTGATGGGGACCCCCAGTTGCCTGTTAGTTTTTAGGGTTTTGTCTCCTTGCAACGGTTACGAGAGATCACTTTGCTTAGAGTTTCCAGTCAGTTCACCAATAGTTATCCAAGCCAAGTCAGGAATTCATGTTTGAATCAGCGTGTAGACGTCATGGAAGCGCTCAGAAGGCCCAAGAGGACCTAAGATCGACCTGTGAATCCGGCCAACTCGACACCCATTTTAGAAAAGTTGTTTTTCTGATTTCATCTTTACATTTTAACAAACAGGTCTCCCTATTGTCACCTGAAAGTCCTATTTGGAGTTCGATTTTATGAAACGACCTGTCCGGAAAACCTACCAACTCAGAATCAAAGTAAATTGAAAAATCGAAATTTTAAAAACAGAAAAAATCAGACTGAAAACGTTCAAAAATCTCAAAAAAACCAGTCCAAAATCAACCAGATCTGAGGTTAAAATCTTAAAAATCAACTCAAACATGGTGAAATTTGTGAGAAATCTGTGCAAGTATGGAAAATTCGCCATGAAAGGAGGATGAAGAAAGGTAGGTGAAGGTCTGAAATGTCATGGAATTCGCCCCAGCAGCTAAGATGCATGTCCATGCATGCTCCAAAGTCCGCCCTTGCATCTTGAGGTTCGTCCTTGACCCCTTCAAAGTCCGCCTTGCATCTTGAAGCACATCCAAAAGACCTTCAAAGTCCGCCATAGCTAAGGATGAACATCCTTGGACTCTTTAAAGTCCGCCATCCTCATCCTAAAGGCTCATGAAGTCCGCCATCCTCATCCTAAAGGTTGATGAAGTCCGCCATGTGCAAGAGGGATGTCCAAAAGGTCTCTAAAGTCCGCCACACTTGTGCTAGGATGTTTCAAAGTCCGCCATCCACTAAAAGAGACGTCCAAAGAAGGCTAGAAGTCCGCCATCTTCAAAGGGAGACATCCCAAAGACCTTCAAAGTCCGCCCATGTGCATGAAACTCGTCCAAAATGTTAAGCAAGTCCGCCCTTAAAAGGTGGGACTTGGCTGAAAGTCAAGTAAAGTCCGCCTAGACTTATAAAGTGAAGGAAAATCAAAATATTTACTAAGTGTTGGCGCCCAGCTAGGGAAACTTTGAAATTTGCTAAGTATGAAGGGTGGGAAATCATTTCCAAAGGGGTAAAATGATAAGAATAAGTGCTAAGAAGTTAAGGAAATCCGCCCTAGGAAAGAGGGATATCCCATGGTGCTCGCCCTAAAAACTTACAAAGTCCGCCATATGCTTGGAAAGAGTTAGCAAGTTGCTAAAGAAATCCATGATGACCGTCCAAGATGCCAATGAAGTCCGCCCAAGATGATAAGATGGTAAGATTTTTGGCTAAATGTCAAGGCCAAATCCAAAGAAAAGCTCTAAAATTCGCCTAAGTATAGAGGCTAATGGATGAAAAATGAAGACGTTGGCTAGACATCCGGACACTCTCGAGAGGATAAAAGCCAAGATTGAAAGGACATGTGCTAAAGAACGTCAGGATATGGCGAAGAATGAAACGGAATATGCCTAACACGATGAGGGAAAAAGAGGCAAAATTTGCCTAAGTATGGAAAATGTGAAGAAATTGTCAACTTTGGTCAAAGAAAAATGCACGAGGTAAAAGGAAAGGAAGGATCGTCCTTGACCAAAGGATGAAGAATATGTCAGACGTCAGGAAAATTCAACCGGCAAAGACATTCGGACAAGGATCTTGCTTAGAAAAATTCGACCGAGCAAGGAAGTATTTGACTTTGGCAGGGTAGAATAAGCTTAAAATCTCGCCTCGGCAAAGAAAAATGAGGATCTGGCAATAAATCTTTGACGGAATGGCTTGAGTTTTGGTTTGGCTAGATGAAATTAAGGATGAAATCGGAAAACAAACTCTTAGCCAAGAAAAACGGAAGAACAATCGAGATAGCCATGGGTCCACAAGACGAACGGGTTGGAATTAATTAAAATATTTTAATATTTTAATAATTAATTCTCAACTATTTGGAATTTAAAAATACCTTGGACGGAATCGAATTTGCCAGACACGAATCGGACGAAAGAAAAGCACGCCAGGCGGAGATGAAATCCGGAAAGAAGAAGATTAAATTCACCACGAATTTAATTAAATTATTTAATGTTTTATTTAAAAAATTCGAAAAATAAAAAAGATAAGCATTAAATGAAAAATCGAATTTTTGAAGATCAAGGAGATTTGTCCGGATAAGTTCGAGACTGAGCCTTGTCGGAAAATAAAAGGAAAGTTGCCTGCTTGGAAAATGAAAACAAATCGAGGATCAAGAAGAAAGATGGCAGTTGCTAAATCGAATTCAATCCTTCAGCATTATAATGAGTTTCAGCAACTCATTTTCATTACGCCTGAAGAGAAATTTAATCTTCTCGAACTTCCGCTGTGCAATCAATCCACTGGTCAGCAGTCGAATTGTCCATGATTGCCAAAGCATATGCCTGAGGAATCCTTCACGTGAAAAGGAAAAGAGTTTTTGTGTTGACTTTCCTTTTGAAGAGGCTTGATTCTTTTCAAAAAAAAATCAGATTTTTAACCTGATTTATATTCAACGCCCTTCACTGAGGTTGACGGACACGGCAGACAGATTATCCAGGAAGCTGAAAATGAAGTTCGCCAACAAGGGTGCCCAGAAGGAGACCAAGGTCATCTCAAAGTGGAAGAATGTTGTAGATACTGACCTTGGGCACGTGGACTTTGACGAATTCAAGAAGAGAGTATACGGGCAAAATGGACTTCCATCACCAATCGCCAGACGGATAGTCAGAAACGGGATCTTCCAAGCAGCTGGATTCCCACCGGCCATGGATTGTGCCGAGTTAATGGTGGAATGTGCTCGCCATTATGATGCTCAAAAGAGACAGATCATCGCCCCTGACGGACGAGTCTTGGCACATTTGAACGAAGTTGTAATCCAAGAAACCTTTGGCATCCCTGAACATTCAAAGACGGTCTATAAGACCAAAGAGGAAACCAAAATGCTATATGACAGCAAGTCAGATTTGTGCGCCACCACAGTCAACAAGGTGTGGATGGACAAGCCAAAGCCATCAATCAAGAAGATGCCCAAGAGGCCTCGCCGCACGGATTTCAAGGAAGATTTTGGAGATATCGTGCTGATGCTGAACAGGATCGCAGGCAATCAGCAGGGTGCCTTCTTTGAGAGCTGGATGTACTACTTCATCGACGAAGTCACCTCTGGAGTCAAGATGTTTAACTGGTCACGGATGATAAGTGACAACCTTCACGAGCAACTGATCAACCTTGAAAAGACCAAGTCTTTTCACATGAGTTCATATGTGATATACCTATTGGCCAGATCATACAGATATCCAGGACTGGTCTGCAAAGGCAGAATTGGCAATGGAGAGAACGAGCTCAGCCTTACGACTGCTATCCTCAGCTCCAATTGAAAGAAAAGACTCACTCAGAGGGGTGCATGGATGCATCGATGCACACCACCGAAGCTCCATGAGGAATACATCAGCTGCTGCCATGAAGCAAAGCCCATCAAGAACACGGTCCTGTCCATCCAATCTCAACCACACATATCAGATCCAGTGACTCCACCGGAACCCCATAACTGCTCCATCTATCCGACTAATCGGATGGTATTGCTTGAAGTCTTGAGACAATTAGAAGAATACCAGAATATTCAGAGGCCGACCAAGAAAGCATCCGTCACATTCCCTTTCTTCATCGGGAACATGATAGAGTACTGCCCATCCGCCCAAGCAGCTGAGAGTGCACGGTTGGAGATCCAATGGTACCCTTTCACGGCATACAAGTCCAGGGTCAATTATGACCCCCATCATAACATCCGGACAGTGGAAGGAAGAAGATATAAGCACAGAACGGAACTGGAGGATTACTGGGCAAATGCTGCGGATGAGTACGAGGTCAGACGGAGGATGTGGTCCAGGATGTCCGTAGATTTCATGAGGACAATTGAGTTCTGTCGAGTGCCTGACCAGCTACAAGACGATGGAAACCATGCCCAGCCGTGCTTTGAGGAAAACAGACCTCTCCCTCCAGTAAAGTGGTCAGAGCCAGAGCACGCAGACCTAGCCACCCTAATGAGGCCAGTGACGAAATATTCTCAGTGGTGGGTTGATGATCATGTTCAGGAATTGAGACAAAAAGGAATCACGCTCACATATGATCTGTTGAGCGAATCAGAGTCATATTCCTCTAATGCTGGGGCATCCCATCAAGACATGGCCGGTATCGGAGAGAAAAGAAAAGAAATAGTGCCAAGTGCAGAACCTGTTTCCAAGAAGCATAAAGGAGGACCTTCTCGGTCAGCAGCGTCCAAGAATGTTGACCATTTGGTGGCTAATATAGACGACTCCTTAGTTGAGATGCTCGAACCTCTTGCAGCTCAGGAAGTGAACAATGAACCTATCCAATTAGATGATGAAGAGCCCGCATCACCAACAGGCACAGAGATTTTAGGTTCAGACAATGACATGGAAGTCCAGGATAATGACTTAGAGGAAGGGATGATTTCCGCCCTCAGGGGAGTCATGGATGTTCCAAACGAGGACGAGGTTCAGGTCGAGGACGGCATTGAACAGTCTACCATTCCAGACTGGCTATTGGAGAGAATGAAGGTCCAGGCGCCTGCTGAGGCTCAACAGGAAGAAGAGGACGATACTGCCGATTTCTTGGCAAGATTAGAACAAGTTGCTGCCAGGAAGCCCGCCAAGAAGTTTTCCACCATCCAGAGGAACGAGACAGGTAACCGTTCCGTGCACATTGCAGTACCTACAGTGGCCAAGCCAATGGATGAAATCACTCCACAGGAGTATGCTATCACCACTGTCGACCTTGGTCCGACATCAAAAGGTCAGGAAGTAGAAGAGTTAGATAATTCCGTCTCGACCATTAAAGCGAGACTGGAAAAGGAAGTGACCAAGAAGAAGGAATATAAGAAGGAGGTCAAACGTCTCAAGGAATATATCCAGCATTTGACCCAGCCGCTAGATCAAGGCAATGCAACTGTTCCTCCTCTCCTCAATTCATCACAGGGGATGACTCAGGAAGTTGAGCATGGAATGGTGACAGCCAGGGAAGCGCAAGACTGGATGGCAGGTGAAGGCATGGAAGCTGCCTTGTTCATGGAGAGGTTGGCGCTTGCTTATGGACGAACGTCTTCGTTTCTTTCTAGGTTGATGGATATGGCAGAGACACTGACGCATCCCTGACATGCAAGAGTTACCCATTCCAGCCCTAGAATCTTGAAGAGCACCCGAGGAGTGAGTTAGCTGATTGCAAGGGTGACTGTCAGCAGGCACATGACTTCATCAATCGGGTTCCAGTGACACAGGCCAGCGACTGGACAGCTTTAGAACTGATTGGCTAAATTGGAAGAGTTGCGTCATGAATTCAGAGGAAGATTTACGATATTTATATGTTCACTGCGGAGATTATCCGGGAGAACATATGCAGTAGAGAATTGGCATGTCTGCTAGAAGCTTCCCAACTGGCTGACCATTTTTCAAGCAGACTTTGCGAGAGTGGGTAAGACTCCTTATCCATTCGAAAGATTTTGGAGGGCGGTGAGTGCATTGGTGCACTCTGCTGATGCTCAGGCTGGACTTGACTAACTGACAGCGGCCTCCTCAGCCACGCTGGACTTGTCATTACCGTGTCCGTGATTCGCCAAGACACAAGCACCCCAATGGATAAGGACGCCTCCCTTGATTTATGTTAGCTGAATCGCCACTCTTTCCGATTGTTTTCCTGAGTGGTTAATCCTGCTATTTCAAACTTAATTGAGGGTTTGTTGCATAATCCCAATGTTAATCCTAGTTTAAATCCTCGCCGCCTATTTCATTTTGTTCTATATAAACTAGTGCTCTCTCATTTTCATGGGGTGGAGACTTGTTATGTATATTGTCGCATTGAGACTATTTTGAATGATAAAAGCTCTTGAGCATGATTTGCCTTGAATCACTTCTTATTGTTCAATAGTAAGCGAGGTTGCATATTATCTTCCACCATAGATTAGAATTAAAGTTAGGTTAGATAGAATTTGCTTTGAAAAGTTGTTAAAATTGAATGAAAGATTGATCGTATCGACTCATTGGTGAAGTGTAGCTCATACTTTCTTCGGATGGATGATTTTCATCCGATGCGTAAAGTTAGCCTCGAGTCTTGGCGTGGAATAATCTCAACCTTATCCGCTCCAAATATCATCTCACAACTTCTTTGAAGATTGCACCCATTTTTATGTGATGTTGTCCAAATTGGTGATGCTTAAACAAAATGTGGTTTATTTCGCTTCACCAAGTCCTTACTGTCTCTTGATTTCTTAGGCTTAGATTAGACTCTCTGAACCCTATTCTTTTTGCCATTTTTTTTGAGATCCACTGAAAGTCTCAACTAAGAGTCATCAACGATACATTTCCTAAGTCCTGAATTTGCAAAGATATTCTTGCGTAAGTCCCCTTGTTCATTACCAGCAAATCACAACGACCACTGAACTTATCCACACGTCGAGACCCGACTAAAGAAACCTTGGAATCGCCATATGATCTTCTTTGCAATCTTAGCATACGCGGTGGTTTTTCAAGAGAGGATAAAGTGTCTTTGGACATTTTAATTCTGAATGTTTGGTGGATGATAAAACACACATCAACAAGTCCCAAACCATTATCCCATGGTTTCACCATGCCTGAAGGGTATTTGTGATTCCTTGGCCATCTCTGCTCAAACCTCAGACATTGTAGTCCATTTTCTTTAGTAGCTTGAAACCAATATGTTTTGTGTTTTTCTCAAAACTGGCAAATGGTTGTGGTGGAGAATTAGAATGCTAGTAATGGAAGGGATTTATATAATGCTTATTTGTTGTGGTTTGCCCATCACATGTTGTAGTTGAGAGTTTTGGGTCACTAGTGATTTTTTCAGAAATGTGCAACTTTTCATGCCATGGACGAAGTAATAGTAGTTCTTTCTGCTTGGAAGTTCACATTTCTTGCAAGTTTTGCATGAATTGGTTAAATCTCTCTTCAACTTGAATTAGACCATCAAGGACAAGATTTGCAAGATGAGCATTTTTCTTTGTGAGGCCTGTTAACTTAGTCAAGTGAAGACTGAGGGCTTCCTGCTGTGCATCTTAAACTGCTGATTCTGGCCCTGGAGATGTTGAATACGCTTGAGTAGACATTTGCTTTCTTTCATGGACACTGAAGTAGTTGCTTGCACTTGATGCCCATTTGTCTTCTTGCTGGCTTCTTTTCATGGTTGCAACAAGGAAGATTGGTAGAAACATTTGTGAGAAGTCAACAATGAGCATGGGGCTAAGGACTTGATCTCATACCAATTCTGTAAATTGATGCATGAAATAACCAACAAAATGATATTGCAGATTTGGCCTTATACTAATAAAGGGATGGATCTAGTCCAAATTAGATTGTGAATTACATTGAAATATAATGAAAATTAACACAGATATGCAAGTACCATTGTACATTCAATAGAGACAAGAGAAAGGAGTTGAGTCTCTTTTATTAAGCTTGAACTGGGTATGCTAAATAAGTATACAATGCTGGACTAAGAATCCAAGGCTGTATTATTCTTGTTAGGTGAATCTTGAGAAGGATTGTGCGACTTTAAGAATGTATTCAAATACTGGATTTGTGTGTCTAGACTCCCTTCTTGTTTTCCTTCTGTTGTAGATTGGAGCAATTTAGATCCAAACATTATAAATTTTTTGGCAAGAGGTGAATGGTTATCAAACCTTTTTATGTGCCAACTATTTCAAATCCATCAATCCTTTCTTGACTTCAAAGTTATCAAACCTTTTTATTTGCCAATTATTTCAAATCCATCAATCGTTTTCTGACTTCAAAGTTATCAAACCTTTTTATGTGCCAACTATTTCAAATCCATCAATCATTTCTTGACTTCAAAGGTAAAAGTACCATTTGGGCATGAAGACATGGGCTACTATGTTTCTCAAGACTTTTCTTGTAGGTCACATGAAGCTTGATCTGGTGGTATGCATTATGAAATGTTTTGTAGTATTGTACAAGATGCAAAATTAGTAGTTTTATGCAATGCAATGGTTGAATGTTGTATAAAGTGTAAATTCAGCTGCGAGTGTGGCAAACTTCATCCAAATGTGCTTGAGAAGTACAAATTTAACCCTAATAATTTTTTCACTTAAGTGGCAAAACTCAACATCATATTAGAACCAAAAAATGTCGAGTCATTTACAAGGTAAATACAAACGAAATTAGAACCAAAAAGTGCTCCAATGACCCTGGGTCGCTCATGAGGCGCCTTGGGTCAAGTTATAATGTCCCCATTTTTACGCCATGTTTCGTAAGCATTGGCCAATTTCTAGGGTTCTCTGAAGGCTCCCAAGTGAGTTGGGAGAGTTCCAAGGTTCTTGGAGAGCTCAATGGTGGCTTTTCTCAACATCTAGGGGTGTGTTGGCATTTTGTTGGTCCTTGGGATGGTGGTAATGACCGCCATTGCATTTTTAGCCATGTGGGTTGTTCTTGGAGATAAATAGTGCCTATTCCAACTGTCCAATTTCTTTTCAATTTTGGCCTTAATCTAGAGTCACATCTCTTTAAGATTCAGACTGATAGAGAAAGGTCTACCTAGAAACCTGATCTGTTTGTGTGGTCCACCCCATTGAATATCAAATTTTTGAAGCCAGTTGGGAGGGGTCTCAGACCACCCTAACATTATTGATTTCATTTTGGATACTTTGGCACTTGATGCAAGGCAAAATAAATTGAGTTTATTCATCAGGTGCGCTAGGTTTTCTTCTTCCAATTCCACAAAAATAGCTGTCATCTGCAAACTAAATGTTCAAGAGCTCGTTTTGATCAGGAAGGGTTAGGCCCTTTACCCTAGGTGAGGTACTTGCCTCTCTTAGCAAGTAATGAAGAGCATTAGAAGCAATCACGAACAAGACCGGAACCAGGGGGCAACCCTGTGTAATGGATGTTAGAATGTTATATTCTTATTGTATAATGGTCAATACTATTGCTACGTAGTTAGTGGATAGTTAGTGGGCTGCTACAGTAGTTAGTGGGTGTGGTAGATAGACATTTTTAATGTCTACATTATTTCTACCTTCTCTATAAAATGTAATCATCTCCTTTGATAATACAAGCAATAAGCAATCAGCCAGTTCATTTTTGAACATGGTATTAGAGCAGGAGCTGCCTGGGTCTGACTCCCTCACAGGTGGGCTCAGGGTTTTTGAGAAAATCGCGAGCTGTTCTTGGGCGCCAAAATTTTTCTTCTGAGAAAAATTTTCGTGAGAGTTTTCTGTTGGATTTTTCGTGGCTTCTAAAAATTGTGGGTTTTTCAGAATTTGAAAAAAACAGAGAAATCCTCGCACAATTTTGCGTTTTTGTGCTAGCGCGAAATACATTCAGTTTTTGGGCACAACTGCAAAACCCTCTGTTCTTTGTTTCTGTGGGTCTGTTCAGGAGTTCGTGTTCGATTTTCTCCTACCCGCGACTAGGGTTTGCTGGTGATTTTGGAGTGTTGTTGTCTCTGCCCTTCTTCATGCGGGTTTATCTGCAAGGTTGCAACTTCTATTATCGCATGGTGGAAGGGTTCCTCAGGCATGCGACATATTTCTTCGCATTTTTTGGTCGTCTCTGGTCGCGTCGTGCCCTATTCTCCCTTTTGCGCGCCTCTGCAACACACGATTTCGCGACAACCGTTTTTTTGCATCTCTGGTCGGTTCTTTTTGCACTAGGGCACGTGTTTAATCTCCTCCTCTAGCTGTGATTTCGAAAGACATTGAGCCGCGATCTTCAACCTTCATTTGTACGCGTATTTGTTCATATCTTATGGGCACGATTTTTGCATTGAAATCTTTGACGGGATGCAACCTCTTCAATCTGTTGTACGTCATCTGAAGGTCGTGTTTCTTTTTTTGGCGGACTCTCTTCTTCTGTGCACGAGATTTGGAATTTGTGATTGTGCATGCATTCAGACAATCATGCCTTTTCCCTGGAGTTGCGGTCTGCATCCTTGTACTGAACCTCTGAGGTCGAATAACCTTCCATAAACTATTGGGTTTTATAACTTGTAAAAATTACTGGTTTATAATTTTGTCCTAAAATTATTTGTGGTTTTTCAATCTTTCCCTAAAAAAATTACCTTAAGTGGATTCTGAACTTAAACTGATTTGTCATTTATAATTCCCTTAAAAATCATTCTGAGGGGCTCTAACATTTTCCAACTTCTAGGTCTTATGACTTTTCTTGCCTGAAAACTCATGGAGGGCTTGAGATTTCTTCCTGAAAATCACATGGCACGGCTCCTGCCACCCAGTCTGGGTTTTGCTGTATGGGCGTGGCCCCTCCCGATCTCCAGCTGGCTCTTAATTGCCCTTAAAAACGATGTTTTGTATGTTGATCTGTGTCTCAGATTTTGTATTGGGTTCTGTAATTCACAAACTTGTGTGGGATTCCTTTATGGGTTTTCACCATTTTTTCCGAAAAAACGATACTTTGTAAACTTCAGATTCAGGGTTTTGCAATTTTTGTCCTAAAAAATTGTGGTTTCTTGCAGTCTGTTTTGGAGCGTCGTGCTCATCTACAAAAGTTTGGAGGGTTTGCCGATTTTTCCTCAAAGTCGTGGTAGTTGTTTTTTTGGAGTCTCTGGCTACAGGGAGGGACAACTTTGTTACCCAACATCAGGTTGGATGTTTTGTGATCAGTTCTGGTTGTTTTCAAAAGTTCTACAGTTTTTGAGAGAGTTAGTGGCAGTTTTGGGTTTGTCTCCTGGTGCAGAGCTTTCTAAAGAAGGGGCAACCTTTGTTTTTTTTTCTGGATCCTTTTTTGTACTCTTGGTCGTCAACATTCTACAGATCTAGGGAGGGTCTCAGCAATAGCAGAGTGTTCTGAAGAATTTGTGACTAATCGACTTGCAGAGTGTTTTCTGTAGGCTAGTTTGACGATTGACCATTAAGAGAGGGTGTTAGAATATTATATTCTTATTGTATAATGGTCAATACTATTGCTACAGTAGTTAGTGGATAGTTAGTGGGCTGCTTAGTGGGCTGCTACAGTAGTTAGTGGGTGTGGTAGATAGAGATTTTAAATGTTTACAGTATTTCTACCTTCTCTATAAAATGTAATCATCTCCTTTGATAATACAAGCAATAAGCAATCAGCTAGTACATTTATGAACAATGGACCTTTCAAGGTTGAAAACTTCAATGTGAGTACCATTCACTTCAATGTGAGCAGCAACATCTTTCAGGAGGGTCCCAACTATATTGCAAAAGGCTTGGGGGAAACCAAAGGCTTCTATGGCCATAATCAAGAAAAACCATTCCACCTTGTCATAAGGTTTTTCAAAGTCTAACAAGAGCATGGCAGGATTTTGATTGTTGTTTCTGGCCCATTTCATGGCTTCCCAACTCGTGATCAGGTTTTCCAAGATGTACCTTCCTTTTATGAAGCCCGTTTGGGTATTATTAATGAACTTGGGAAGGATGTTGGTAATCCTCAAGGCCACAATTTTTGCCAAGATTTTATAGGAGACATTCAAGAGAGTAATTGGTCTCCAATTTTTGATCAAGGATTTGTCTCCCTCCTTGGGGTGCAGTTTGATGAGCCCAGTGTTTATACTTTTCCCAAGTGATCCTCTATCTAGGGCTTCTACATATACTGGGTGAAGATCCTCACAAACCCAATCCGAGAATGTCTTGAAGAACTCAATAGAAAGTCCATCAGGGCCAGGGGATTTATCGTTGCTTAGGGAGGAGATAGCTTTTCTAATCTCCTCCTTAGTTATAGGCTTGGAAAGACAGAGAGCATCTTCTTTCGAGATCTTGGGGGAATTACTTGCTTGATTATGTTCCTTGCATTATTGCAGCCTTCACAATTGCCTTTAGATTGAAATAACTCTTTGTAGAATCTATAAAAATGGAGTGATATTTCCTCCTGGCTGGAAACCATAACACCATTATGACATATTCGGTCAATTTGTTCCTTAATTCCTTTTTCTTTGATGTAATTGAAGAAAAACTTGGAGCCTTTATCTCCATTATTGAGCCAATTCAATTTTTCACTTATTTTAGGCCCTACACTTTGTTAGTTTGTAGTCTTCTCAAGGAGTTTTTGGCTTTATTGAGCTCTTCATAGAGACTCATTTTGAGGGTCCTCTTGGATTTTACTTTCAGCAATTAGGAGTTTATCCTAGAGTCTATTTTCCTCTCTCCTTGCATCCATAGCCCTTTTCTTCCCAATGGTCTAGAATAGGAGTTTCCATCCATTTACATTCTGATTCCATCTCTCAATTGGGTTGAGACCTTTAAGCAACCATTTGTTAACCTCCCTTAGGGTAATGATGGCAGCCCTACAGTACACATCTTTTAAAAGCTTGCTGCTGAGGATGAATTTCTCTCCAATTTTGAAAGGTCGCCTTCCCACACTATTTAAAAGGACATTAGCTTTGATTGGGTGGTGGTCTGAGAGAGTATAGGGATATACAAGCACTTTCTCACCCTCCTTGTATGGCTCAAAGCCAAAGAAATCCCTATTGACATAGAAGCCGTCAAGCCTGCAGTAGATCCTTTTACCCCCTTTCTGGGCATTACACCAGGTGTACCAAATGGAGTTGTTATCAACTTTCATCCCCTCAAGAGGGTCAAAGAGATTGAGCTTAGCTTTTAGTCTTAGCTAGTAGCGTTTTTCACTACCTTTCCATTCTAGACTGAGGCCACCCTTTTTGTCTTTCATTGTTTTCAACCATATTAAAGTCACCACCAATTATCCATGGGAGGTCTGGCAGATTGAGCAACCATTGCTAGAGCAAAATTTTGTCTTTGTATTCATTCGGGGCATAAATTGAGCAAATGCCAAACTTTAGGTCCCCATTTTGAAGGGTGACCCAAACTGCTCTCTTGGAAGGGGAGGCCCCAGAGCTAGTGATATGCTAATTCCACTTGTTTGCTACAAGGATGGCGGTACCCCCTCTACCTTTTTCATGATTGGAGACAATTGGAGAGGAGTTCCACCAAACAAATTTTAAGCTAGTCTCAAGGGTGAATCCCACTGCCTTGACTTCTTGAAGGAGCACAAAATCTTTACTCTTTTCTAGGTTGAGAAACCTTCTAATGATGTATTTTCTGTCAGGGGACTCTAGTCCTCTCACATTCCAGGAGGTGCAGTTAATTGTCATCATTATCATTATTCTTGGAAGACTCTTTAGTATTCTTGAAAAGGTCGAAATATTTAGGACCTTTCTCTTCACTCTCTAATCTTTTAGAGGCTGGAATTATGATCACCGTGCTTGTTTTCTTTCTTTTTCCTTTACTTATGCTAGTATTGACTTTGCAGAGGGAGAGAGACTTCTTTTTCCTTCCCCTCTTTTTAGGCTCATTGTGGGGCACGAGGTAATCTCTTTCTTTCCCAGGTTAGCATTGGTATGAAGTCCAACATCCTCCTAGTTATTGGCCAGGGTTATGGGAATTTCCTCCTTATCCATCGAAGCAGACTCAATGACTGTGCAAACTTTGGGAATCCCCACTTCTTCAGTGGTCTTCTTATTACCAGAGGAACAAGTAGGGTTTACAGGCTCATTGGGGGGGTTAAAGACTTTATTGATCTAGTCTTCACTTTCACTCTTATCCATAGACCATTTTTGGATCATTCTGGTTAATGATTCCATACTCTCTTTTAGGGGTTGAGGGGGCTTGTCCTCATCTTTCGAGGGAGCCATAGGACCAGCATTAAGGGAAGCCTGTTCCTTATTCTCTTTACAATCAGTATCAAAATTAACATTGACAATTTCCTTGGGAGGAAGATCAGACTCGTTTGCAGATCTAGAAGGAGTAACAACATTTATAGCAATAGAATTGGAATTTTTAGAATTTGTATTAGCAGAATTGGTGTTAACAGCATTTGCACTATCCGAATTTGTACTAACATACTTTGCATTAATAGAACTTGTATTAACTGAATTTGCATTAGCAGTATTTTCAATATCAAAATTTGCATTAACAAAGGTTGCCTTAACAGAGTTGGCATTGACAGAATTTTAATTTACAAAGTCAATTGTATTCATCTTTAAGTGCTTAGAATCTGATTTAGCAGTTGCATTACTTATAGGAGAAGTTCTTATTCTGTTTAGATCATAAGCAGACTCTTTTGTGCAAGTATTACCTTTGTAGGGAGGCAAAGCATGATGGGTTGGCATTGTACTAACCACCATTTCGACAGTGTCACCACCAAGATGATAATTAGAACCATAGTTTGCAAACTCGGACTCGCCGCGGACTCGGCAGCCCAAAAATATGACTTCGGACTCGGGAGGAAAAGACTTCGGCTAGGACTCGGCAAAAAAAAAAACCGTAGGTTTACAAAAAAACAAGAACAAATTAATGCATTTAGAGAACAAATTAATGCATTTAGAGAACATAAGAGCCTAATTTGATTATCAAACACTCATAATTCAAAGATTACACATGTCATATGATCATCAAACACTCAATAATTGAAATTTCATCATTCATAGTCATCAAATACTCATAGTTTCAATGTATAACAGCATCATAAGTTTATAAATGTTTACATATAATCATGTCAAAAAGAGGAAAACATTAACAACCACATGTAATCTACATCTTCCTCTTTCCCCTCCCAATGGTACTCAATTTTGGAGGCCTAGAACTAGAAGGTGCCCGTGCTATAGTATCCGAACGAGGACTAGGAGATCGAACAGGGGAAACATGATATTCAAATGTGTCTTCATCGTCCTCCATGGCATCCAATCTTGCTGCTTCTTCTTCTGCTGCTGCTCTCTCTAATTCAGCAAGATCCTCATCAGTAAGGAAGACATCAGCCTCATCATTTTGTTCATCAATAGTCCATTCACCATATGGATCAATGTCATCCAAGTCAATGGACTCGTGTGAAACACCCTCCACCTTTCTAGTTCGAAGGCGAAGGTTGTACCGAACAAAAACTAAATCATTTAGGCGCTGCTGAGTCAACCTATTCCTCTTCTTTGTGTGAATGTTCTCAAATAAACTCCAATTCGTTCACACCCAGAAGCACTGCATGGCTGTGACAAGACACGTATGGCTAGCTTTTGAAGATTTGGTGTGCTAGCACCATAGTTCTCCCACCATAGATCTACAAAAACATGTTTAAAAAATATAAGTATTAAGAAATAAGAATAAAGTAAACAATCTATATGTAAGAATCAAGTTTCTAATTTCATTTTTTACCTGGTTGTTGTTTTCCTCTCCTTTCAATTGCTTGTTGGGAGGAAAAGAGTCTCCCCTCTGCACCCTTGTAGACCTTGAATAGATAAAAGAAAAAGTAAATCAAATATAGAAAATTCATAGATAGTCAAGGCTCAACATTGCAAATTCATAAATAAGATGCAACAAATCTCACCTCCAACTCATCAAGCACTTTATCTCTTAGCTCACGATCAGGCACCATCCTATCAATGCACATGACAAGACCTTCCATGACCTCCTCATCCGCCTTAAATGTGTCCGAGAAGTAGAACTTCGGATTCAAGAAGTAGGCAAAGGCATGAATTGGCTGGTGGAGTTGGTGTGTCCATCTCCGATCAATGATGCGCCATATGATTTCATATTTCCTTTTGTTGCCGCCATAGTAACGTGATATGGCCTCTTTGGCCCTATCCATGGCCTCATAGATGAAACCCATTGGCATGCCATCTCCATCTACCATACGAAGAACCCTCACCAAAGGTTCAGTCACCTAAAAAAATGAAAACAAATGTTAAATTATAACAAAATTAACCCCTCAAAAAATAAAAACAGCCAATAGATTATCATGTATAATTTTTTTTTGTGTGATTGCTACTTACCCCCATCAACTCCTCTCCATTTTTGATGAATGTCTCATCAAAAACTATGGCAACAATCCTCTCCCCTTCAGGTCTATTGGAAAATGAGGACTCCTTCCAAGCATCGGACACGAACATTTGCTTGAGATGACCAATGGCACCAAGAATGCTTTGCAATGTGAGGAAGTGGCTAGCAAATCGTGTCACTCCAGGTCGCACAAGGTCCTTGCCATTTGTGAATTTCCTCATCAAAGAAAGCACCCAAGTATGGTTGTAGATAAATTTTGTAACACTTTTTGCATCTTCAACCACTCTTTTGACCCATGAAATCTTCCCAATGTCCTCTAGCAATAGGTCTAAGCAATGTGCAGCACACGGAGACCATGCAATTGTGGGATACCTCTCCATAAGTAGTCTACCTGCAGCTACATATGCAGCTGCGTTGTCCGTGATGATTTGGACAACATTATCAACTCCAACCTCCTGGACCACCCCATCTAATAGATTGCATAAAGTCTCAGCATTTTTAACTTCATGGGAGGCATCTATTGATTTTAGAAACACCAATCCACCATTAGAGGCCACTAAAAAGTTAAGGAGAGTTCTATTTCGTCCATCTGTCCACCCATCAGATAAAATGCTGCAACCTTTCCTTCGCCAAAATTTCTTTTGTTCATCAACCACAAGCCGTGTATTCTTTACAGCTTCCTCTAGCAATGGCCCACTCAAATCTCTAGATGATGGGGTCTTAAACCCCTTTCCTGCAACTGTAAGGGCGTTCACCAAACCTTCCCAATATGGGCTGTTTGCAACATTGAAAGGTAGATTATTGTAGTACCAAAAGTTTGCAGTAGCCATCCTAGCTTCTTGATGCTTTTCCTTATTCCAACCGGTACCTTCAAGTGAAGGTTGTGCTCCTGGAACATTACGTGGAATAAAATAATTTGGTCCTGATGAAGGACCCTGACTAGCACTAGCAGTAGAAAATGAACCATCAGGACTCTCACCAAAAGATGAATGTGGAGCACGGAAGCTTGGACTTGCAGCACCATGGGGCATAGATGGTGTAGAATGGGATTGGGATCCACTCATCACTGCTGCTAGGGCAGCCTTTGTTTTTTGTTTTTCCTCTTTTTTAAGCTCATATTCAGCAAGAAGGGCCTTCATCTCTCTAATAATCTCAGGAGTAGTCTTCTTGCATCCCTCCACATTTTGCCAGGTATTCTAGCAAGGTGGTATTTTAATCTGTTTATTCCTCCTGTCATCCATTTCTGGCATTCAGTACATGTCACTTCACCTTTTTTATCTCCTGGAATTCCATACTTCCATGCAGGGTCTTTTTTCAATCCCTTTGGATTTGAAGACGACATTACTGTTTCAAGTTCAACATGGAAAAAAAAAATCAGCTAGGGTTTGCTAAAAAATCAGCAAATAAACATGATTCAAAGTTTCAAACATTTGCAAAAGAAAAAGAATGCAAAACCAAACTAGAAACAATAAGAATTAGCTATTAAGGAAAATAGAAAAAAATTTGGCAGCATTTCCCCTTATTTTTCTTGATTTTTTTGATTTTGAATGCAAGAAATTGAAGAAAACAAACAAAAAGAATTGCTAGATCACTTACTTGGCTCTATTTTGATCTTTTCAATTCGTTCTCCTTGCTTCAATCAACCCCAAATCAATTTGCAGACCTGCTTTTCACAAATGAGAGTCTAAAAATGAAAAAAATATCAAAACAAACATGGGTTTTAACCCATTTTATGACTCAGCCGCGCAGGAGAGTCCTGGGTCGGGACTCTCAAGTCTGACCTCAGGACTCAGCCGAGTCCTAAGCTTGAACTCGGGAGTCCCGACCCAGGACTTTCCTGGACTCGACTCCCGAGTCCGTGGCGAGTCGACTCGCCCAGGGTCGGGACTCCCGAGTCCGCGGCGAGTCCCAAGAGTCTGCAAACTATGATTAGAACAATGAGAACCCATAACGCTTTGTCCCCTATTTTCAACTTCCGAGACCAAGTTTTCGACAATCAAAGAGTTTTCTAGCTTGGTCTCGTTAGCATTTTTTCCTTCCAAGCCAGAGCCAATATGATTGGCATTTAAACCTACCCTTTTACAAGAGTACTCAACAAAGTCAAAGTTTTCTGCATGACAAGCATTATTTTTATTCAATTCTATTTTCTTCCAAATTTTATCCATCACAATCTGTTGGGCATTTTTTTTACTAGAGAAGGGGGCAGAGTTTTCCTTAGTCGCATGAGAGTTTGGAGCATAGGGAAGAGAGGAGAGGACGAAGCAAACTAGGGGGGACAAAGGCTCACACGGGGGGCTAGGCACCTTGTGCAAGAGGGGAGAGAAAGGGTTAGAGGAGTAGACAAAAGACAGGGGAGTAAGGGGTGGGGGGGACGGGAGACAATGACAACCAAGGGGAGACCTAGAAGAGATAATGACTGGGGAAGGGGGCGAAGAGACACCAAAGAGGGGAAGAGGAGAGTCAGGAGTGACGGAGCAGGAAGGGGGGCCCTTTGAAGGCGGGTGAACCAAAGACTCGTCCAAAACCGACGCAGGGAGCCCAAAATCTGCAAGGAGACTACCAACAAAGACAACCACGACAAGAGCAACGACATCCTCTGAGACAACAAAAGGAGCAACATCCCTAACAAACTTGGGTGGGGGCATAGAGGAGTTTTTCACAATGATAGGGCAGTTTTTTTTGATATGCCCTCCTCTTCGACAAAGGAAAAAAGCATTTATGCCACCCAAGAATTCAATGGGGCAAAACTTCAACGATCCCTCCACTAGAATGCTAAGGTGACCAGTCCTATCTATGCCAGGGTTCAAAGAAACTAGAGCACGAGCATTCAAATCCGGCAATGACGCTTTGGGCTTGTCAATTTGGAGGACACTCCTGAAGGGAGACATCAACTACGGAATGAAAGCCCAAGGGTCCGAAGGAAGATCCTTGATGAGAATCCATCTAGGGCAGGACAAGGCTAGCAGTGCATCTCTGTTGGTCTCCTGGGACCAGGCCAAAACCCTAAACACACTTTTCCCTACGCTCTAGTAGGGCTTCTTAAGAATTTTCTCCTGCATTTCATGGTTTTTAAACCAAAAACAAGCCGCATTGAATCATGAGACAAAAAGAAACTTGCACACTTAATTTCTTGAACCAAACATTATTAAACCAGCTATCAAGAAATTTCCTGGCTGGTAAGTTATTAGCATCTACAACAATTAAAAAAATAGCCACGCTAGACAACCTTTCCTTTTCCTTGTGAATCGAATTAAGCATAGCAGCATTAGGGGCAATCACAACAGAATCAACACAGCTGGAGGAGCACTTAGCTTGCCCCCCATCATCGACCGCTAATTCCTCCACGGTGTTATCCGACAAAATGAAAAACTTTGCATCTGCGAGACAAGGTGAGGAGTCCTCTACAATGGCATCTCGAAATGATTTGGTAGAGGCAGGGTTACCATCTACCTCATTTGAGACGACTCCAGACTTTGGGGGGGGTGGGGGGGGTGGTGGTTTGTACCCCCCTCCATGTGAAGCAGGCATGAAGGGGCCTTTTAGGCCAAACACACGAAACTGCAAAAGGAAAATTCTTAAGCAAGACACATAGAAGTATGCATGAAGAGGGCAAAAAGGGATGACACATTAAACGGGGATACAAACGGAATCAAACCTGAGTGGGGGAGGGTTGAGCCTCTCCCACGACCGCCGTACAGAAGAAAACCCTAGTGCCACCGGTTAACACCATGTGCGGAGTTGCAGAGGGATTCTCTAACTCCAAGACTTCTTGAATTCTCATTCTTTTTTTTTTTTTTTTCACTTAATATTTAAATTCTTTTGAGAATTCACTTTTTTAAAAAGTAAATTAAATCACTCAACTTTAAATACTTAAGTTACTTTAACAACATTAAATAATTAATTTAAGTTGCCTAAATATTTTAACCTCCATAGCAACTTTAAATTAATTATTTAATTATATGCTGACTCAAATCGGGGACATTACACATACATACATACATACATACACACATACACACATACATACACACACACACACACACACATACACACACACATGCATACACACACACGCACACACACACACACATACATACATACATACACACACACACACACATGCATACATACATACATACATACATATACACATACATACATACATATACCCATACCTATATCTGTACCCGTGCCTGAACCGGTAACTTAGCCTTCAGGCAGATCTGAAGTTAGTTGATGGAGTCAGAAAAGGTTGAGAACTGTTTGGGAAGGCAGGTCTGAGAAGATTGAGTACTGGTAATAAGTTTAGAAATTCCAGACTGGGAGTACTGGGACTGAGGGAAGCAGTTGTGTGAGCTTTGTGTTTAGGATGAAACAATATTGAATCCCTCAATGACCGTCACTGCACAGAGAGTTCATTACAGCAGGTTTGGAGTGTACTTTCAGTATCATTCTTGGAGCTATTTCTCTTTTATTATAAACATGATCTATTGGCTGTTATATTGAATGTAATTTTAGTCATCTTATAATCATGCGATCAGTGCTGGGGATGACTGTAATCAGAATTCTTTTTAAAAGATAGTAGCTGAGTTTTATCTATGATAGTCTCCATTGTCTATGTTCATTTGATATGCTTGTCATATGTTCTTGTTGAGTTATCTTTGGAATCAATTTGAAAAGACAAACAAAAAAAATCAGGGGTGATCATTACATACATAAATAGGAATACTTGTTCTTAACCTTTGTCAATCAAGGATTTCATTTTTGTTTTTGAATCACAGGATACACAAAAGTTAAAATCCTAATTTTACAAAAAAATGAATATTTAACAATTAAAATATTGCTGTTATAAAATAATAATATAATAAAAGGTAATCATTTTTCATTTGTAAAATTAAATTTGCGACAATGCATATTGTAAACCTCTAAGTTAATCACTAAATTTGTCAACTAAAATTATTAATGACTAATTGGTTACTAAATTAAATAATGAAAAAAGTTAAAAAATAATGAAGTGTACCTTGTGTTGATGTTTAGCAGCTTCGGGCTCATTCTTCCAGCCTCTTGTGAACACATTTATTTGTGATAATTAATGAGGAGCGCTTCTCATGGCAACAATGTAATTCTCATCTTGGCCGACCTTCATTGTAATTCACAATTATTATTTGTAATTTTATTTTCCTATGTGGCCGACCTAGATCTTGAAGAGGTGCGACCTCTCTATTGATATGTCTTTATAAGAGGTTATTTCCACTCCATTAGACATCAAGCAAGTTCGATTATTCCTTCTTCTCAAGTGCGAATTCTTCAAGATACAAGTGTGAATTCTTCTAGGAGCAGATTGCGAATTCTCCAAGTGCAGATTGAAGATCAAGTAAGAGCAGATTACTTGTTTGTTATTACAGCCATTGCTGGTGCTGAATATTGGCCTTATGTGTGGCCTCATTGTAAAGATTTGTTGCCATTACTTATATATATAAGAGAGATAATTGTTGCTAAGTTTTTCTCCCTCAAGTGGAGGGTTTTCCTAGGGTATATGTTGTGTTATTGTGTCTGATTTTGAATTAAATTCTGTGCTTTATATCTGATCATAAAACTAACATGGTATCAGAGCGGGTATAAGGAAGATCTTGATCAGATTTAGTCAAGCAGCGATATCCGTCATTCTCCTTCTCATCTTTGATCTCATCTATCCTATCATCAAGATGGTGAACGGACTTAAGATTGAGGATAGACTTGAGGGGGCATCTAATTTCACATCTTGGAGATTCAGAGTCATGCTCGCCTTGGAAGAAAATGAGTTAGCTAAGTTCGTGGAGACCAAAGTTCCCGAGCCCACTGATGAGGAAGAGGAGTCTCAATGGAAGAAGAAAGATACTAAGGCGAAAAAGATGTTGGTTGATTCTGTGAAAGACCACATTGTACTAATCATCTCCAAGTTGAAGACTACAAGAGACATGTTCAAGACTTTGGAAGAGATGTATGAGATCAACAACACAAGTCGTGCTCTTGCATTAAAGCATCAACTTCATCATGTCAAGATGGCGAAAGGAGAATCGATCATCTCATACTTCATGAAGATCACCGAGTTGAGAGATCAACTCTCAACTATTGGGAATATTGTTGATGACAAGGATTTGACCATGTTGGCTCTTAATGGTCTTCCTTCATCTTGGGAGTCTTACATTCAAGGAATCAGTGTGAGATCAAAACTCCCTAAGTTTGATCATTTGAGAGCTGATTGTATTCAAGAAGAATCAAGGTTGGCAGTGAGATGTATTGGACAAAGCCCTACAAATGAAGATATTCATGTTCTTGCTGCTCAATCCTCGAAGAAGAAAGAAAAAGAAGGGAAGAAAGGATACTTCAAGAGGAATAGAGATAAAGGTTTAGAGGGTGCCCCCACATTGAAGAAGAAGGACCTCTCTCGCATTCAATGCTTTAGGTGTGACAAGTTCGGTCACTATGCAAAGGATTGTCCATCCCGACCTAAGCAGTAGGCTACTTTTGCAGATGTGGATGAGATCTCTCCGCAAAAGGATTCAGGTGGTTTCTTATTCTATTCTGTTCTTTCAAGCAATGTGCCTACTGATAATAATACTTGGTTGATTGATAGTGGTGCTTCTCACCACATCACTGGATTTAGAGAGCATCTAACTGATTTGGTGGAGAGAGATTCTAGTGTTCAAGTAATCATTAGAGATGATGCTAGTTATTCTGTGAAAGGAGTTGGGACCTCCTCTCTTCACTTAGATTTCGGTATTTCCTTGCAGCTGAGTGATGTTCTATTTGTTTTGGGTATCAAGTGAAACCCTGTCTCTATCTCAGTCTTGGAGGACAAGGGGTACCAAGTTGCATTTTCAGAGGGAAAAGTTCTTGCATGGACTAAGAACTCAAATATCAAGATTGCTCGGGTGTTCGGAGTTTGTCATGAGAGCCTCTACAGACTTTGCACCCGCCCACTTCAAGCCCTATTGCATGATTCATCAAGTTCGTGTGAACTTTGGCATAGAAGATTGGCTCACCTTCACTTTCGAGCACTACCTACCATGGAGAAGATGGTTACGAGCCTTCCAAAACTCAACCAGGAGCATGAAGGCACTTGCAGAGGTTGCGCATTGCGAAACCGAAAGAATACTAAAGGTCCATTTCATAGTAGTAAAAGTAGATCTAAATGTATTCTAGATCTTATTCTGATTTATGTGGTCCAATGTTTGTTGCTTCTTTGAGTGGTTTCTTGTATTACATTATTTTTATTGATGACTACTCTAGAAAGAGTTGGATTTACTTCTTGAAATCTAAAGAATCTGAGGAAGTATTAGAGAGGTTCAAAGAATTTAAAGCTCAGGTAGAGAACTTGTCCGGGAAGAGGATCAAACTTTTGAGATCCGATAACGAAGGAGAATACATTTCCGGCAGCTTCCACAACTTTTGCATTGAAGCAGGGATTAAGAGGTGGTTTTGTGTCCCTTACAATCCTCACGAGAACGGTGTTGCTGAAAGGAAGAACAAATCTATTGTGGAAGCAGCCAAAGCCATGATTCATGGCCAAGATCTGCAAACCTTCCTTTGGGCTGAAGCATCTAGGACAGCTGTTTGTGTTCAGAATAGAAGCCCTCACCGAATTTTGGAGAACACGACTCTCGAAGAAGCATTCACAGGGGTGAAGTCGGAAGTAAGGCATTTGAGGATCTTTGGTTGTCCAGTGTATGTTCATGTAGCGAAAGATAAAAGGACAAAGTTGGAACCTTCTGGCAAGAAGGGAATATTTGTGGGGTATAGTGAGACATCGAAAGCCTACAAAATTTACAGTCCAGGCCAGAAGTTGATTGAGATTAGTAGGGATGTTACATTTTGAAGGGATGTTGCATTTAAAGTTATCAAAGGGCACTCACATGGAGGCCAGAATGTGAAGGTCATGGAGTCTCCTTAGGATATAGAGTTGACCCCATACTCACGAGATTAGGAGAGGCTCCACGAAGACACGAAGATGATGATCCGGTTGAGCCCTTGGAACCTATTGATGGGCCTCTGAGATATTGTGATTGGAGGTGAAACCGAGGGCAAACAATGTAGGAGGCAGAAGGGTTTGCAGCCCCAAGAGGAACTTTCAGAGAAAGCAAGAGACCTCATAAGTTTTCCAACTATGTTGCATTGATGAGTCAAATCATTGAGTTCGAGCCTTCCAGTGTTGAGGAAGCTTTTAGTTAGGATTTGGAGAGATGCTATGGTGAAAGAGTATCAATCCATTCTCAAGGGTGATGTTTTGGACAATAGTACCTAGACACGAAGGAAATATGTTATTTTTCTAAGTGGCTCTTCAAAATCAAGCATCACGGTTGATTGGAACATTGAAATTACAAGGCTGGGTTTGTAGCTAGAAGGATTCTCTCGAAGGGGAGTTGACTATGAAACTTCTTTGCTCCAGTTACTTGTTACTTGCTGATTAGGACCATTATTGCTATTGTAGCATCTGAAGGATGGAAGATTCACCAGATGGACGTGAAGACAACATCTCTGAATGGTGTAATTGAGGAAGAGGTATATATTGAGCAACTTGATGGCTTTGAGGTGCATGGGAAGGAGTCTCATGTTTGAAGGCTAAAGAAGGCTTTGTATGGCCTTAAGCAGGCTCCTCGTGCTTGGTATGAAAGGATTGATTGTTACCTGATGAGCTTGGGCTTCTCCAAGAATGATGTTGATTCAAACTAGCTACTTCAAGGTAATTGATGGCTTGAAGCATTAATCTTGGTTCTCCTATGTTTGATGATTTAATTCTTCTTTGGAGAAAGATCACCTCATTATCAAATGCAAAGGGAGTTGGTTTTGGTGAGAATGGAAGGATCTTGAGGATGCTCATGTCGCTACTTCCTTGAAGTTTTAGAAGTATGGCAAAGGCGATGAGATCATTCTAAGTCAAGGTAAGTATACCATTGATATTTTGAAGAGATTTGGTATGATGGATTGCAAATCCATGTTTACACCTATGGAGGCCAACCTGCATAAGTTGAAAGAGGATGCAACTAGCCCAGATCTGGTGGATCCCACAATGTACAGGCAATTGATTGGATCGTTGATGTATCTAGTCAATACTAAACCAAATATTTGCTATGCAGTGAGTGCACTTAGTCTGTTCATGTGTGAACCAAGGAAAATACATCTAGTTGCAGCAAAGCATATCCTGAGATACTTGCCTGACACAGTTGGATATGGCTTGAGATATTCTTTCGGTGTGGACTTGGCGCATGGACATATGGATTTTGATTAAAATGAGTGTGTTTGTGAAGTCGGAAGAATTACCTCTAGATGTTGCTTCAGTTTGGGGTTTGCGATGATATCCTGGTGTAGTAGGAAGCAGTCTTCAGTGGCACTAAGCACAACAGAGGTTGGGCATATTGTAGCTTGTGTGGCAGCTCGAGAAGCAGTGGGGCTTCGTAAGCTCCTTGAAGGATTGTTTGGACAATCGATGGAGCCAGCTGTCATACATTGTGATAATCAAAGTTGTGTGAAGCTTTTTGTCAATCCAGTGTTTCATGACAAAACTAAACATGTTGAGATCAAATACCAGTATATCAGAGATATGGTATTGAGGAATGCGATCCAGTTGAAGTACATCAACATTGATGAGCAGACGACAGACATTCTCACCAAGCCTCTCTCCAAGATAAAGTTTGTGTACTTTCAAGACAAGCTTGGTATGGTGGAGAATGAAGCCCTAACTGAGAGGGAGTCTCAATATCAGTGATCTTCTTAATGCATTTCTCTTTTTGAGAGAGATTTGAGGTGCAAGCCCTTGTTAATGCATTTCTCTCTGAGAGAGATTTGAGGTGAAAGTCCTTGTTTCCACCCTTTGGGAGAGCCATGGTGGTGTGTGTGACGCCATGACAGCATCGCGCGAGAGACTTTGTGATGATTTTCTTGCACTTGTGTTTTCACCCTCTGGGAGTAGCCATGGTGAATGTCACAATGAGGTGACGACATCACGTTGAGTGATGAGCACTTGTGCACATTTTCCATCCATGGGAGTAGCCATGATGGTTGATATCACGGTGAGGTGATATCTCTTCTTTCCACACATGGGAGTAGCCATTGTGGTTGACATCACAATGAGGTGATGTGTCTTATGCAGCTGGAAGTATTTCTCCCTAGCTGAGAGGGAGTGTTGATGTTTAGTAGTTTTGGGCTCATTCTTCTAGCCTCTTGTGAACACATTTATTTGTGATAATTCATGAGGAGCGCTTCTCATGGCAACAATGTAATTCTCATCTTTGCCGACCTTCATTGTAATTCACAATTATTATTTGCAATTTTATTTTCCTATGTGGCCAACCTAGATCTTGAAGAGGAGTGACCTTTGTATTGATATGTATTTATAAGAGGTCATTTCTACTCCATTAGACATCAAGCAAGTTCGATTATTCCTTCTTCTCAAGTGTGAATTCTTCAAGATGCAAGTGCGAATTCTTCTAAGAGCAGATGTAATGTCCCCTTCTCATCAGTAATCAGTTCAGTTGCTCATCAGCCTATTTCGGAGGCCTGTAGGCTCGTTGAGAGGAAATTAGGGTTTCTTTGCTTGGAGGTTTGTGGCATTTCTAGGTGTTTACTATTTTTAGTAAATACTAATTTTGGCAGTGGTTCAGTTGTTAGTCTTTAGTTCTTCATTTTTAGTTGGAGCAATTGCTTGGGTTCGAGCTTTGGCTTTTAAAAGCATTATTTTGGTGAAATATTTGATGTTTCAAGGCAATATGATATAATTTTACGTTGAGCCCTTGGCCTAAGGTGTTAACTTCAAGTTGTGCTTAAAAGAGGGACTTGAAGGGGGACGCCCTCATAAAGGGAAAATTAAACATTTAATGAATTTCTAATTGCCTTGAAATGGACGCCATCTTGAGGAAGATTTAATATTTTTGAATTTTAAAACATTTCAAAAAGTGACTTTTGGTGTCTCTTTCTTGGAGGAGTTTTGGGAATTTGAGAAGTCACCTCTTTTTCTATAAAAGAGAAGTTTGCTCTAGCTTTTATCACCCATCAAATTATGTTAATGTTATGCTGTCGAAATGACAACTTGGTTTTTACTTCGAGGGATGCTTATCTCCTAGTTTTAATTCAATTTTGTGTTTGAAATACAACACCTAGTTGGTTTTAATTGCTGCTTCTCATCTAGACTAGCAGATTGAGCCTCATAATTGAAGTTTTTGATGATATTTCTAGTTTTGGAGTTGCTGATATAGTCATGGCTGAAAGTTGATTTCACTTGCAACTTTTATGGTGATTTTAATTTGGAGATGGGTATTTGATCATTAGTTTTCTATGCCTTGGGCGACCCTTCACAAAAGTCTTTGAGAAGCAAATCGCCCCTCTTGAAGGCCGTACCATGTGGGAAGTGCTTCGGAATTCGTGCCTCTTCATTTAGTGATCTTTGGTGCTGTTTTTGAGTTGAAGTTTGGGCGCCTATCCTCCACGAATCATCCGCAATTCATTTCATGCCATTTGGAGGTATATTGAATGAGTTATGAACAATTCATTGATTTCATAGTTGCTGGTTTACATTTTCAGTTTGCTGGTTTTTGTAATCAGATTATTATAAGTTCAGTTTTTAGCTTCAATTTCAGTAATTGAATGGTTTAGAGCTTGGAAGAATCACCCTTCTCACAGTTGCTTTCATTCTATCATTGTAACACATTGTAAATTGCAGATTTCTTTAGGTGTAAGGTTGAGAATTAGTAGTACCAATCCAACCATTGTTAATTCTACATTTACTTGTGCTTCTAATTCACATACAATAACCCTTGGATGGTTTACCGCCAGTGAGGAGGAAAATTACTTTGTATTTGCTATTCTCACCCACCATTAAGTGGTGAATCCCCACTCTTGAGTGGATGCCCGCTGCAGTGGATGAATTAGTTTACCTTGAAAATATTCCATGGCTAGTTATCCACCTAATTATTTCAGTTGTAATAATCACTCCGCCATATGTTAGCATTTCGCTTTCAAAGGGATCTTGTGTGCACATTCTTGGCATTGAGTTTATTTTACATTTCCAATTTTAAGCAATTTCAATTTCTGTATCAAGTTTTAGATCATAAGGATCCTCTGACTATATGTCCACCCCTCTTCCTTAAGTGGTTTTAGGGCACATTCTTGGTTAGAGTTGCTTTGATAGAGTTTGGGTTTGGAGCTAATGCTAATCAAGTTGGCCAAGTGTTGGTGATTGTGTAAGAACTGTGGCAAAAAAATGGTTAGCATATTTCAGCAGATTGCGAATTCTCTAAGTGCAGATTGAAGATCAAGAGCGAGCAGATTACTTGTTTGTTATTACAGCCATTGCTGGTGCTGAATATTGGCCTTGTGTGTGGCCTCATTGTAAAGAGATTTGTTGCCATTACTTTTTATATATAAGAGAGATAATTGTTGCTAGGTTTTTGTCCCTCAAGTGGAGGGTTTTCCTAGGGTATATGCTGTGTTATTGTGTCTGACTTTGAATTAAATTCTGTGCTTTATATCTGATCATAAAACTAACACCTTGAGGCTTGAATAATGCTTTAAATCCTTTGATTCAACAGTTGATTGGTGTCAATCTTCCTCTTGCTCTTCTTCTGACTATTCCTCAATCCTAATGCCCTCACTTGCATTTTTTTCACTCATTGCTAGCTGTTGCAACTTTCAACTTTGTTGTTAAAACTTTGGTGTGAGTTGGAATGAGGCTTAGATGCCTCTTTGTAAGTTTTTAGCATGTTTAGGGTTTGGGTGTGATTATCTATTGCAACTTTTTTCCACAGGGGATCCCTTGGCATTTTCAAGATGTTTGGGAGACTGTTGGGAGTCCTCTAGGCATATTGAGGATATTTCGAAAGCGCCCTCAAAAATTAGGTAGTGGTGGTGGGATAATGGGGGGATGTCCTCTCCAGGTTCCCACATCCAAGGGATGTCTCCATCCCACAAATGTGGGGATTTTGGGGAGCACACATTCTCATGGAACACTGATAATAGCTAACATTATTATAGACCACCAAAGTGACTAAGGCGACTTTATTAAAAACGACAAATTTTATATTTTGATACAAGCCACCTAAGCATGCCTATGGCCTCCATATGTCAAATTGTCAAGTGAAAAGCATAACAAAAATGCATCAAGTGGTCCAAGTATGTGTGTAAGAGAAGTTTTGGTGAGTTGTCGACTCAAAAATATGTTAAAAAGTGCTTTAAGTGATTTAGCATGCCCAGATAAAATGCCTCCAACCGCCATAGGTGTGCTTGAGAGGGGTTGGATGCCAAAAAGTAGGTTGACAACATGATTGAAGGTCAAAAAGCCTAAAAGCACATCTCCTATATGTTGGAGTTATAGTTTCATCCTTAGAATACCAAAGGATACCATTAAAACAAGCTTCCTTTGCATTTTGTTGGTCATTGATGACAAATTCCTCAAGTTCCCTTACTATTGCCCAAGGATCAACAAACTTGTTTTTATTGTGGATATGATTTAGGTATAGACATTAAATTGCATAAGTTTTAGAGGAAGGAATCAAACTTGAGTCACCAAGTTTGGTCATAAGGTTTGAAGGCTTCTTTAAAGGATCTACATGGTCAGAACATAATACCTTTGTTAGAGTCCTCATTAGGAGCCAAGTGCCAAATGGGCTATTTTTTGTTGTCACTATTTTTTATGCAACTAATCATATTTTGGGGAATCTAGTTTTAGAACGACTATTCATAGATCAGTTATTTTTAGATGATCTTTTAGAAGGTCCATTTTTAGTTGATAGTTACCTTTATTAGAAGTCTTTTATTTAAAGATTTGTTGCTTTAGGGTTTGCATACAAAATTGTATAATAAGCTTGCTTTTTGCACAACAAATTGTTCGTAAGTGTAGAAGTTTTAATCATTTTTATTGTTATAAATTCTTTTTGCATGTAGATTATCATGGAATGGTAATTGTTATGCTTGTTTTCTGCTGAAATTACCATGCAAAGTTGTATTATGTAATCTTGTGACTATGATTTTGAGAGTTGAATATTGTTTGATAGTTACTTGCAGGCTTTGTATTGTAGCAGTCATCAATTTGAGCTTTGTGGCTTTGCATTTGCTTGTATTCAATTCATTACTTGTGTGTTATTGATTCAATTCTTGTGTTATACTCTTGCTTTCTAATATCTGCTTTTAGCTAGAGAACTTGAGCATTTGCTAGATAGTGTAGGTGTATTCCATCAAGAAAAGATAGAAATATCTCTTGTTTGAGTAGAAGTACTAGTTCGCCTTGTACCTTAGCTTGAAAACTAAAAAGATAGGTAGTTAGTTTGTTTTTGTACATATTGTAAAATTATAGAGGCTGTGTGCTTAGGTTTTGGGGTTTTTTTGTTTTATTTTCATAAAAGGGAGCTTCCCTATTCAATTTAAAGAGAGGTTTATCCTTACATGCTACTCCATTTTGTGTGGCACTGAAAGGTAGAAGTTAAAGTGTTAACATAATGCACTTGTTTCCTTGTTTCTATATTTGACTTTGCAACTTTGCCCTTTCTAATTCTATTTTAATGAGGTTAAAGCATGTCTTAAGCTCTTCTTTTGTCTCATGAATGGAGAACATCTAATCAGCTCAATCAACTAAATTATGAAGTATTTTACTATGTTGCAGGGTTTGGTAGAACCCCCTTCTACTTTTATGGGTTTGGTTTGGGGCTTGGATTTGGTTTGGGATGGCCTATGGTTCACCCAGGGTTTTCCCTAAGCACCTTGGGTGCTTGGGGCAGACCTCGGGCAAGCTTGAGGCTGATCTAGGCAAACTTGGGGTGGATCTAGGTGAACCTAGGTGGACCCAAGGACCACTAGAAAGAGAAATAAAAGAATTTTTTTTTATAAATAAAAAAGTTCCAAATACCTAATTCTAATTTCACCGTAAGTGATAAAATTGTGAAGATAACACACAACATGAAGGTTTGTATTTGTCACATAAGAAACTTGATTACAATGAGGGGTTGATGAGCAATCATGATCTAACTTTGAGTGTGTTACCTTAGACATTGTTGTTGCACAACTTGCCAAAATCTCTTTAGATGAGGCAACTTCTATATATGACATGGCTAGTGGAAGTGGTATTGTAATTGATTCTGGTTCAAATGAAATTGAACCAAATGTTGACTGTGATGCTCTTGATGAAGAGAAATATGAAGAACATTGAATTTTGATTGTTTATTGACATTTGACAAATGATTGAATTGTAAATTTATGAGTATTTTCTTTTTGACAAATTATAAGGTATTTCGATATTTTGTTTATTGACAATTGTGAGGATCATTGTTTATATATATTTATAGGGAAAAAATAATACTCTATTGGCATACTTGAACCTTGAACTTGTGCCCATAAGAAGATTGGCAACTTAGGTTTTTTATGATTCATTTTTTTTGAGCTTTGATGTCATTGTTAGTTGATCCTCCAATCTTTTAGTCATCAAAATTGCAAATTTAAGGGTTGATTCATTCCCACTTCTTTCTTGCCCTAAAGTTGGTTCAGTGCATCCGCTCTTCATAACTAGTTTTTTGAGGATCCTCTTCCTTGTACCCCTGCTTTGTTAGAAGAGGGTCCTTGTCCTACTTGACCTAAATGTTGAGGGCATAAATTCCTTAACATCAGATGGGTGCCTAAAGGATCTCGATTTATTGCTTCACTACTTGGTTGACCTTTCCATGGGTTGGATGTCTCACCATTTGACTATAAGGAGTAACGGGATTTGTTTTGGGAGGCAGGTGTCTGCCTAGCCCAATGGATTATCATTATATAAGAAGAAGGTGAACAGTCTTAGGCTTCGAGATGAGAGTTGCTATCATATATTGTAAAGGGAGTTGGTTGGGGCAAGTGAGAGACTAAAATGGATAGGGTACTTGGATGCATGGTTTATGGATTCTAAGATCTTAGCCATTGATTGAAGTGCATGTATGATTGCTGAATGCAAAAATATAAAAGCATAAATGCAGTTTTTTATTTTCGGACTAGATGAAAAGTACATTCTCCATACTTAATGCTAGGGAAGATGGGTCCAAAATACAGAAGGTGATGGGCTCCAGTGGCTACAGTTTCAGCTGTTGATTGCTGCATAGCATGCATGCAGATCAAGCCCTTTGCTGGTGATGGACTAATAGCCATCCTAGTTTAACCTTTTGCTCATAAAGAATTTGCAAAGAGACAAATTTTGTTTCAAATTGTGTGCAACAAGTTATATAAGCTTCCTTCCATCAGTTTCCTTCAATAAGTTGAGGGCCCATGGATGGTTTCATATGTAGATGGTTATGTGATCTATAATTAGTAATTACTATTAGCATAGACAATCCATTCCTATTTCATCAATATGAATCTTAATGCTCAAGAAAATTCTGATATGACTGAGTTAGTTTGCTTTTCCTTAAAAAACTATGCTTAGAATTGTGATGACTTAAGTGCTGAAATTTATGACAGCAGTTGCATAATATGAGAATCACACAAGCAAATTACAATGCTTTACGATTAACTGAGTTAAGGTATTTTTATCTGTACAATTAACTTTGTATGCAATAAAAGGACAGCATTTTTTCATGCAGATCTTTAGTGTGTTAGAGCTGATACAAGTGAATATGTACTCTTATAATTGTTGGAAAGTTGTTTTGAGTATTTGTGCTCCTATTTATATTGGTTGCAGGTTGGGCAACCAGAGCTGATAGCTTTGGAGAAAGCGGTGAGGAGTGCAATGGTACCTGCAGGTTCAGCAAGACAGGTAATGAACTGACCATACTGTTGTGACAAGGAAATTAGCATAAGCTTTTTAATCTTTTAAGTAGGCAATTCATTGTAGTAGAGTGTTGCAGTTGGCTATGAAATTACAAAGGTGTTTTCTTGGCGGTTTTGTCTTTAGAATGAGTATGGAAAAGAAGTACCACTACTAGAAGTTGAAGCAAAGTCCATTGAGCCAATTTTTCAAAGACTTTACACCTACTTGTTTGGTGTTGAAGAAGATTCTTCTGCTGCAGAGATCAATGGGCCAGTGCCAAATGCAATCTTCATTCTAAATTTTGACAAGGTATAGGCTCTTTCGCAATTTAATTTTTCCTAGTTTCAGATCAAATATTGGACTTCTGTGAGTTTGAAACTACTATAAGAGTGGAGATTCTTATTGATGAGTTTAAAGGATAACAATAGCTACAAAAGATAGATACAGAATTCAATATTATTCTTTTACTTTGTTTTTTAGTATTTAATAAAGCTGCAGAAAAGTGGAGGATAGTATGTTACTATGTTTCAATATTTTACTTTTACTTTGCCTTTTAGTATTTTAATGCAGATGCAGAAAAATGGGTGATAGTATGTTATGATGCATTGATTCCTTAGGATATGCCAGGACACAAGATAAGGATTGAATTTGGAATTAAATATTTTCAATGTAACAGAAGCTTTCAATTTTAGTGTAAACATTTCTCAACATTATGGGTACTTTATAAAACTACTAGTGCCTTAAATCTTGGATACATGATGCTCAAAAGGTTTACTGGTTAATACAATTTCTCTTACAGGTTCGAATGGACCCTGGGAATAAAGAAACTGATTATGATACTTTAACATATGCCAGAATTGAAGGACTTACCCCTGAGCAAATGAAGCAGCAAGAGGGGAATTATGTTTATCGGTATCGTTATAATGGAGGAGGGGCATCACAAATGTGGTTGAGCTCAGGCAGGTGAGGGCTAGAGGTTGCCTTTTAATGTACCATTGTTGGTATCTTCAGGTCTTTCTTTTATGTTTCAGCTTTGCTTCTGTCACTTATTTCCAAATGAATTCACACACTAAATTTCCAGAGAGACTAGACATTCTGAAGATAAAATATTGGGAAGCATCAACCAATGTCCTAAATTCTGATAGATTAGAAAGCAGCAAGGGTTTAAAATTATATGATGTTACTACAATTCTGATAGAATAAAACATGGGAAGGGTTCAAAATTAAAAGATATGGGAACAATCACAAAGTTGGAACAAATTGTCAATTGGCAATGTGTTTCACTGATCAGAAATTTTGATTTAAAAAAGTATATGAAAAAATTTAAATAGTGATTTTATTTTCTTTAAAAACAGAATTACTTCTTTGAATAGATATTTCAATTTGCAATTTATGCAGTGTTTCACCGGGATACATCTCCTGCCCTTTGGGCTGTTCCCCAATGGGATGTGAATATGTAGAGGAGACATCCATGGGAAGTTTTAGGGTTTTTTTCCATTCCTGGGATGTTTCCTTTTTTTAGGGGGGTACATGGGGACATTGAAACATCAAGGGATTTCCCTCATCTGCTAGGGGTGTACCGGGGACATCCTAGCATCCCTCATGTCAACTGCTTTTTGAAAGGAGCATATTTTTTGAAAAAAGAAATGTGGGGCATTTTATATCATAGATGTTATTGTCATTTTGAATGTCAGCTATGTAGAACATGTAATGATTTTAGCAGTGCAATTTTACAATTGCAAAGCTATGTATAAAATTTTTCATTCCCTCACATTCCCAAAATTTGGGATTTTTTTGCCATCCTGGACATGCATTCTTATCTATACCCTCCATCTTGAAAATTCTGAGAAGCATTGGATTTATTAAGAAAACAAATGTCATACCCAAAAACCATTAATGAATTAGGAGATGCATATTATTTGACAATATTTATAACAAAGACTATATATCATTGTTTATTTGATTTCTATTCCTGAATTTTTTTCTTCTTTTCTGGCACTGACAAGAAAAACTTGTAATAATCATATTGAAGTAACTGCCATAAACCTTTGAGTTTACCTGATGGATAGT
Source organism: Sequoia sempervirens (assembly GCA_007258455.2). NCBI lineage: Eukaryota > Viridiplantae > Streptophyta > Pinopsida > Cupressales > Cupressaceae > Sequoia > Sequoia sempervirens. Next base: position 7,137 of record VDFB02151754.1, on the reverse strand, counting down.
TTTAAGTAATATTCTTATGCCTCTGACCATGCGTAATGAAGAGATTAAAGTAACCTTTATATGGCTGGAAGAGTTGGAATTTTATTCCCAGCAAAATAACCTTGAGCTAGAATAATACTTAAAATTTGTTTTTTAGGTTCTAGTTGAGGTCCCCAAGAGCATGTGGGTTGTATTATTACTTTTATTCCATAAAATAACAAGTGAAGAGTTGATAGAGATGTTAGAATATTATATTCTTATTGTATAATGGTCAATACTGTTACTACAGTAGTTAGTGGGTTGCTACAGTAGTTAGTGGGTGTGGTAGGTAAACATTTTTTAATGGCTACAGTATTTCTACCTTCACTATATATTGTAATGATTTCCTTTGATAATACAAGCAATTTTTAGCCCAAAATTGTTTCTATTAAATGAGGTTGCTTTGGTGTAGTTTTTTTTTTTTTTTTTAGGTTGTTTTAGGAAGAAAAAAATTTAGGTAACTTTTCTTAAGCTTTAATTCAAAATTTTTCTGGGCGTTTCTCCTTTTTTTTTGTGTCAGGGCGCATAGTGGAAGCTGATTTTTGTCGATTTCTGCTGTTTGTGAAGCAGGCATGGGGCATGTTTTTATTTTATTTTGCTAAGTATTTGCCTCATCGTGTGTTGTTTTTCCTCTGCTAAAATCCGCGTGTTTCTTTGTGGCTCGTCGTTTTTTTTATATGAAGAAAATCACAATTTTCTCTGCTTCTGATGTCCGTTTTTAGGCGTGTTTGGTAAAAAACGCGTTTTTTAGCAATTTTTTTTGTGATTTTCAGACTTTTTAAAAGACGCGATTTTGTTTGTTCTTGAGCACGCGTTTTCTGTAGCTTATAGGCTGCAATTTGGTCTTTATTCTAGACGTCTTCTCTACCCTTGCTAAGGTGCCATTTTACCTCTTCATTTAGACGTGATTTTTGGAAGTTTTTTCTTTTTTTTTTTCTGCAACTTCGTCAAGCTTTCATGGCGGCTAGGGTTTCCAGCACAGTCATCTAGGGTTTTGACTTGTTATTTTTTTGGTGAAATTTTCTGATCATTAGATTCATGCAGGTTTCGAGGATCTCATCACGAGTTTATTTTTACGGGTGTCGTTTTAGGTACCTCAAAATTTGTGCAGAAGTGGGTGTGCCAATTTTGGGTATTAGGTACCTGGGTTTCAACATCATTTTACGGGTAGTCTTCAAATCTTAAGGTTGTCTTTAAAATTGGTCGAAATCCGTGCTGGGGTTTTGCTTTGGGCTATGTTTCGAGTTTGTTTGCCTTCACCGGTTTATTGAGATGCGTGATGGCATCTCTACAAATATGTATCATGCTTTCGGCGGTAAAAGTTCAACGAGGAAGAATTGCACTACACTTAGGCGGCGTATGTTGGCGAATCTTTGAGTATTGTTGTCTCGATCGAGGTTGTCTTGGGGCCTCAACTCGACCCAACTGTAGCCCGGCAAGGATTAGGACAAATGGGATGAATGCAACCGGGAAGCTGTCATGCTCATCAAGCTTTCAGTCACTGAAGACCAGCTGCCACAAGTGCCATTAGGCAAAACAACTGCTGAGGTCTGGACGTACCTGAAGGATCTCCATGAAACATCAGATAAGAGTCGTGCGTTCTTTCTTAAGAACATGCTCTTTTCGATAATGATGGACGAGAAGAACGCCACTCTTCAAGAGCATCTGACCAAGATCAAGGAGATTCGTGATCAGCTGGAAGCTATTGGTCGAAAGATGGAGGAAGAGGACATGGTCGTCATTACTCTGAAGAGTTTGCCAAAGTCTTACGAGCATTTCATTGAGACGCTCAATATTACTTCAACAAATGTTGACTTGAAGTTTCTAGACTTGTGTAACAAGCTTCTACAACAGAATCGTTGGAGACAACAGTTTGGAAGCAGTACCACTTCCACCTCCACAGAGCAAGCGTTCTTTGCCAAATCTTCTGCTAAGAACAAAGGGAAGGCTCAATCTTCTTAGTTGAAAGGCTCTGGTTCTTCTTAGGACAGCAAGAAGAAGAAGAACGTTCAATGCAATTATTGCCATAATATGGTCACATCAAGGCTGATTGTCTCGTTCGTTTGGCTTCTGAACAAAAGAAGCAAGGAGGTCTCAACAAAGACATGTCGCCGAGCCTGCTTGGTGAAGATACATTCTATGCTTTATGGCCAAGAGAGCTGGGATCCGGTACATTCTTTTTAGCGAAGGTATATCGATTTAGGGGCTTCACGACATTTTACTCATCGTCGGGATTGGTTCACACAATTCGAACCATTCTCTGATTCAGTCATTTTTGGAGGAGGTGAAGAGTACATAGTTGCTGGTAAGGGCACTGTCCAGATTCCCTTAGGAGGAAGAAATTTAATCTTTCTCGATGTTTACTATGTTCCTGGCATGGAACATAATCTCATCTCAGTTAGTCAAATCATGAGGCATTCTTCCTAGTTGGATGTTGTTTTCAATTCCTCCACTTGCAGCATCATTGATTGGGAGACTCGTACTACAATTGCTATGGGACTTGAGGATCATGGTCTGTATAGACTTGCTGATTCCGGTAATTCTCAGGAGCACGCTTTGGCTGCCCGAAGTACAACCATCAGCAAACTTTGGCATCAGCGTTATGGGCACTTGAATGTGCACTACCTCTCTTAGTTCTCTCGGGAGGGTCTTGTTGCTGGTCTACCTGAGATCCAAACTCAAAATCATGGAGTTTGTGGAGCTTGTCAAGCTGGCAAGTAGCATTAGACCTTGGATTCTGGGATGGTGTTTGATTCTTGGTGAGCCTCAAAGGTACTTCAAAGCTGGTTCCTCTTCGTGTATGTGGGCCAATGAACTCATGCATTCTTGGGTCTAGGTATTTTTATTGTTTGTTGATGTTCGGTCGAAAAATGTGGGTGTATTTTTTGAAACATAAATCAGATGTGTTCAGCACATTTCAGCAGTTTAAAGCCTTAGTTGAGTAGGAATCAGGTTCTCACATTGTTACTCTAAGGTCAGATAATGGGGGGGAGTTTTGTTCAGCTGACTTCTCTTCATTTTGTGTTACACACGGCATTAAGCGCCAACTCACTACACCATACACCCCTCAGCAGAATGGTGTCGTTGAACGTAGGAATCGCACCATTGAAATGGCTCGTTCTGCTTTCGAGTACAAAATGTACCTAAGAAATCTTTGGTACGAGGCGGTTTACATTGCTGTCTACATACGAATCGGTCACCTACACAGGCTGTTAAGAAGATGACTCCAGAAGAAGCCTGGTTAGGACGTAAGCCTAAGGTGGGCCATCTGAAAGTCTTCGGTTCTACCGCTCATGTATGGATTCCAGCCGCCAAACGTGCCAAGTTGGACTCCAAGAGCTAGACACTTATGTTTACTGGCTACAACGACAATCACAAAGCCTACAAGCTGATTGATGTGGAGACGGATCGTCTCATCTTCAGTCGTGATGTTGTGATTGATGAGACTATTGGTCCATTTGTCTCTACTACCAGTCCTGCAGATCAGCCTATGCCGGTTCCTGATGAGGGTGTTCGTCTTCCTCTTGGTTCCCCTGATGGGAGGGCTTTAGAGCATTCTGACTCTGAAGACGAGGAGTCTATAGACCATGATATAGCACCACTTGATTTTCCTCAGGACTCACATCCAGATGACTTTGTTCCAAAAATCCCAGAAGATGCTGTTATTCCTATTCTAGATGTTGGTACTTCTACTTGTTGGCCTAAGTGGTGGGCCAAGACTATTGGCGATCTTCATGATGATGAACTAATTGAGGGTCGATCAACTCGTAGCAAGAGCAAGCAACAACATAGTCAACTTCGCTCTTATGGCCAACATCCACAACATCTACGAGCCTCATACATACTCAGAGGCTAAAGGAATTCCAGAGTGGGAATAGGCTATGCAGACCGAATATCATAGTCTTCTGAAGAATCACACTTGGGTTCTTTCTGATCTTCCTCTTGGGAAGAAACCTATTAGTTGCAAATAGGTTTACAAGGTCAAGTATCATGCAAATGTTTCTCTGGATAAATACAAGGCCAGATTGGTTGCTCGGGGATTCACACAGTGGGAGGGCATTGACTACGAGGAGACTTTTGCTCCTACTGCCAAGATGAGCACCATTCGTCTTCTTCTCGCTATTGCAGCCCAATTTGTTTGGATAGTTCATTAGATGGACATCAAGAGTGCCTTCCTCAATGGTGATTTGTAGGAAGAAGTCTACATGACGCAGCCTCCTGGTTTCAAGGTTGCTAGCAAAGAACATCAGGTGTGTCGACTCGTGAAAGCGCTCTATGGCCTGAAATAGGCTCCCTGTGCATGGTACTTCAAGATTGATTAGTACTTGGTTGATCATTGTTTTCAGTGCAACCCTTCTGATAGTAATCTGTATGTCAAACACTCTGGTAATGATATTCTTTTTCTTGTTGTCTATGTTGACGATTTGATCATTACTGGCAGTTCCGATCATTTGATTGCAACAATCAAACAGGATTTGTGTCAGACTTTTGACATGACAGATTTGGGGCTTCTCCATTACTGTTTGGGTATTGAGGTTTGGCAGACAACTAATAGTAGTTTTATCTCTTAGTCTAAGTATGCTCGTAGTCTGCTTGACAAATTTCGGATGCAGGATTGCAAACCTGCCTCCACACCTATGGAGAAGGGGTTGAAGTTGTCAGCCAACTCTGATTCACCTCCGGTCGATGAAACAACATTTAGGCAACTAGTGGGCAGTCTCATCTATCTCACTGCCACTAGACTTGACATTAGTTTTGCAGTGAGCTACATTTCTCGCTTCATGACAGCTCCAAAAGCTGATTGTTGGATTGCAGCGAAGCGGGTGCTGAGATATGTTAAGGGCACTTCAAACTATGGCATTCTGTATGGCAGATGGAAGGATCCAAAGCTGATTGATTACACAGACTATGATTGGGCAGGTTCAGTAGATGACAGAAAATCTACTTTTGGGTATGTATTTAGTTTGGGTACAGGTGTTGTCACATGGACCAACAAGAAGCAACAGGCAGTGGCTCTTTCCTCGACTGAAGCAGAGTATTGAGGAACCGTTAAAGCAACATGTGAGGCAGTTTGGCTTCGTAGGATGCTTTTTGACATGCACATGTCACAAGCAGGACCTTCTCCCTTGTACATTGATAATCAAGAGGTGCTCAAACTGGCCAAAAATCCAGTCTTCCATGAACGTACCAAGCATGTCAAGCTTCATTGTCATTACATCCGCAAGCTGGTAGAAGACGGATCAGTTCAGCTGCAGTATGTTCCAACAACGGATCAGACAGTAGATATTCTCACCAAGTCTCTAAGCCCGGATAAGTTTGTAAAATTCAAGGGGCAACTTGGTGTTGTTGATGAATTGACCATTAAGGGAGGGTGTTAGAATATTATATTCTTATTGTATAATGGTCAATACTGTTACTACAGTGGTTAGTGGGTGTGGTAGGTAGACATTTTTTAATGGCTATAGTATTTCTACCTTCACTATATATTGTAATGATTTCCTTTGATAATACAAGCAATTTCTAGCCCAAAATTGTTTCAAGAGAAAAGAATCAGAAACTCATTCATATCTGCCTTAAAATCCCTCTTTTGACTAATTTTCACATCTCTTGTTTGAATGAACAGTAAGTGGAATAAGAGAAGGTCAAATTTTATATCGTCATTTATCTTCTAGGAGAGAAGAAAAAATATCCTTAACTAGTTGCCTTTACTCATTTATAGTTTACCATTAAATAGCAGCATGATCCACTTGGGGCATTCTATCATGAGAAAATGGATCTTGAAATTAAATCAATTTGATGGATGAAAAAAGGAGGCTTCTTAAATGAACAATTTGAGAAAATTGAGCTTCAAATGAAATCAATAAGAGAAGTATAAAAGAAGGCTTCTTAAACTGATTCATCAAGAGAATAGTGGCAAAGATGATAAAGAATTGTGGTGCTTCTTGAGCCAAATGTAGGAAATAAAATAGCAAATATTCCTTGTTAAAAGTTAGGTTTATATAACTCTGATGTGTTATTTGCTAGAGAATGTCTTTTGGAGAATGGTCTGGTCTGCTTGGGCCCTATTTAGTAATCCTCAGTGGTGTCATAATGGTCCAGGGTAAAGGAGTGATTTCGCTTACTTTTCAAGGTTGAACTCTTAATTTTATTAAATGTGCTTTGCTCTTGGAGAATAAAAATACTACTAAAGATATGCTGTGCTTACTGACCCAACAAGTACCTAGTAGCTGCCTCTTGCCCTTATATTGAAGTTATGTTGCAGACAACATAATTTGCGCCAAGTCTGATTTGGTGTAAGGAATGACATACGGTAGTTAACATGACAATTAATTCGGCATGAATTCGTAAAACCACATATAACCCACATTTATTGACACTTTATATTCTTTGCTGGTTAACATATTCGGTTTTGATATGGATATCACTCAAAATATGTTACCTGCATATCTCAACATTGCCCTATGGATCATTTAGGAGCATGGATAGATCCTGTATCACTGACATCTAGTTCTTGACATGATATTGTGTCATAGCTGACATTTCTCAATGGGGCTGATCAATAATGTTGATTTGTTACTTGTTTCTAGATGCCTGTCAGTGACCATCTTGCTGACTCTTTGCTCCATTATATTGAGTAGCTGCATGATTCAATTTCGCTGTTTGGTTTGTAATCACTCTAATTTATCAACAGTACAATGATAGACATGATTAGTCAGAAGGTTGTTGTAATTCATGTTATCTACTACTAGATTGCTGAAGTAACTATTACAAGTAATTGGTAAATTAATTGATGTATTAACAAGAGCGAGACGCTCAATAAATAATTTACAAGATTTACAAAACTGGAAAGTTTCTAAAAAGAAACTCCAGATAAGATCGGAGACGATCTTATCTCTATCTTACAATATCTTACAATATTGAGCATTAATAAATAAATAAATAAACATTATTTTAATACCCTCCCTTAATGCTCAATCTATCAACTACACCAAGATGCCCTCTGAATTTTACAAACTTATCTAGACTGAGCAACTTGGTGAGAATGTCTGTTGTTTGATCCTCTGTCGGAACATACAGCAACTGAACTGATTCGTCTTCAACCAGCTTCGAGATGAAATG
>VDFB02151753.1:0-14806 GCA_007258455.2 Sequoia sempervirens | reverse complement strand
GGGATAAGACCATTGCCATTATCAGTGAGCATTATTATTGGCCTCAGTTGTCACAGGATGTGAGGAAGTTTGTACAAAGCTGCAGGGTATGTCAGATGGCTAAAGGAGTGAGCCATAATACAGGCTTATATCAGCCCTTACCTTTACTAGAGAGGCCATGGGAGGATATAAGTATAGACTTTGTTCTTGGTTTGCCAAGGACACAACGAGGGAATGATTCAGTCTTTGTGGTGGTTGATAGGTTTTTGAAGATGGCACATTTTATTCCATGTCAGAAGACCCATGATGCAGTCCACATTGCTGACTTGTTCTTCAAAGAGGTGGTGAGGCTACATGGTCTGCCAAAGAGTATTGTTTCAGATCGTGACACCAAATTTGTGGGGTGCTTTTGGAGGACCTTGTGGAAGAAGCTGAAGACAGAGTTGAAGTTCAGTTTTGCACACCATCCACAAATAGATGGGCAGAAAGAGGTTGTTAACAGGAGTCTGGGTAACCTACTAAGATGTTTGGTAGGAGATAAACCCAAGGGATGGGGACTTGATCTTACCCCAGGAAAAAATTTCTTACAACAATTCTTTCAATAGAAGCACTGGTAGATCACCATTCTAGATTGTGTATGGAGGTAGCCCCTGAACAACTTCAGAATTGAGGAAGATGGACCAAGAGAAGAAAAATAAATTGAAGCTGAAGATTTTGTAGAGCACATCAAGAATATACATGAGAAGGTACGAGAACACATTAATAAGATGAATATGCAATATAAGGCTAAGGCAGATCAGAAAAGGAGGAATAAGGAGTTTCATACTGGTGATGAAGTAATGGTCCACTTGAGGAAAGAAAGGTTTCCCGTGGGAACCTATAACAAATTGAAGATGAAGAAATTTGGTCCTTGTAATATTTTGAAGAAGCATGATTCAGGAATGCATATGAGGTAGAGTCACCTGATGGAATCAACATTTCCCCTATGTTCAACATTTCATATTTGACAGAGTATCATGAAGGTGGAACAGAGGAAGCACTAGCAATAGGGCAGTATGGCATTCCAGCACCTACTTCAAAAAGGGAGGAGATTGAAGCAATCTTGGATAGTCATGTGGCAAGGAGTACCAGAAATAGGCAATATGAAGAATATCTGGTGAAATGGAGAGGAAGGCCTATGGAAGATTCAACCTAGCTATCTAAGGTAGCAGTTGACTGGTTGGGTTTTCCTCAACCATCTGAGACATGATAGGTCACTTCTCAAATTAACCTGGGTGTCTGATGCAGGAGCATCCAGTGGTGTAAGGGCAATCTTGCATCACCCAAAAATAGTTAAATTTTAAGTTTCTTAGTTTTTAGATTTTTTTACATTTTTGGATACCCTTTTCACCATAATGAAATTCCTAATTTATGGTTTTTAGTTTCTATTCCTGGGTTGAAAGATATGCAATTTTAGTTTCTCAGATTTGCACCTGAAAATCTTTCGAGTTAGATTTGAGGCACTTAGAGTCTCGGATCGGCCTTGAGACTTTCCAAAATTTGCTTAGTGATTTTGAGTGCGTTATTGACTTTGATACCTTTCCAATGGTTCAAACGGTTCGCGAATCGGAGTCCCGAATCAAAAGTTATGGCCCTGGGAAGTTGGCGCACTTTCTAGAAGATACAATTGCAAATGTTCTTTTGAAATTTGAACTTCAAGTTGTAATTTTTCAGCGCCAAACTGCCTAAACTCAAATTTGAATATTTTTTTGGCTCCAAAACAAAAGAGGAGCTCTATTTATGGGCGGGTTTCTAATTTTTGGGTAACTTTTTGGGGACAAGCTCGCATATTGCAAAAGGGTGATTCTGTAGCTTTCTGTAACTTGCATGTGTTGTAGAACTTGGGGATTTGAGATCCTTTGCGTGTAAGAATCTCCATTTTTTGAATAATAAAATTATTCTCTTGTTTGTGGGTTATTTTCTAAGTCTCGGGTTGTGCCCTCATCATTTTAGTGAGACTATCCCACCCTCTAGTCATAAAAATGACAAAAATAAAATAAAAAATGAATGGTCTTTAGGTGAAAACCGCAAGGTTCCTTCTGACCAAGCAAAAGTAAAAATAATGGACTTATCTAAGGGCGAAAACCTTTATGAGGCACTCGATGATGGAGGGTTGGAATTTCTCCCTATCAATAAAGAGATATCTTTAATGTCAATCGAAGATGTAATAAAATTCAACTCCGGTACTTTAGATAATACTAAGACTGTTCTCTTTGAAGCATCCCTGACAGAAGAGGAAAAACTACAATTTCAAGCATTTTTCATGGAATGTCAAAATCAATTTCACATGCTCTTATGTTGATATGCTAGGGTTGGAATCCAAGTTTGTCCTACATCATTTACCATTACATCCAAATGCAAAGCTAGTCAAACAAAAGCCTAGAAAAATGCACCCTCCAATAACTATGTTGGTCAAAGTTGAACTTAAGAAATTATTGGATGTCAGTTTCATAAGACCTATTGACCATGTAAACTGGATCTCAAACCTTGTACCAGTGACCAAACTAAATGGATAAATTTGTATCTACAAATATTTCCAAGACTTGAACAAATCATTTCCGAAGGACGACTTCCCACTCACGAATATAGACATCACAGTAGACCTAACAACTGGCTATGAGATATTGTCCCTCATGGATGGCTTCTTGGCATATTATTAGATACATATTGCCCCTGAAGACCAACACAAGACCACATTTACCTATCCATGGGAACATACTATTGGAATGTCATTCCTTTCTGACTAAAAATGCATGCGCAACCTATCAGAGAACTATGGCCACCATATTTCATGGTCTCATGCACACATTGATGGAAGACTATGTTGATGATATTTTGGAAAAATCCTTGACGTATGATAATCACTTAAGAGTCTTGGACAATATTTTCAAATGGCTAAAATAATATAAGGTCCACCTAAATCCCAAGAAATGCGTCTTCGATGTGACATTAGGAAATATTTTGGGATACATTGTTTCTCGTCGAGGCATTGAAGTAGACTTGACAAAATTCAAAGCAATATTAGAAATTCCTCCACCTAAAGGAATCAATCAACTCTAAATGCTACAAGGTTGACTCCAGTCTATTAGATGCTTCATCACACAACTTGTAGATAAATTTCAACCTTTTTAGTATTTGTTATCCAAGGAAGTTCCTTTTATTTGGATAGACATGTGTGAGGCATATTTTCAGTCGATTAAAGAGTACCTCTTGACGCCTCCTGTCCTGATGCCGCCTATTGATGGAAAACCCCTAATTTTGTACATCTCAGCCACTATATCTACACCATGGACATTGTTGGCTCAAAATGACCATGAGGAAAAGGAAGACACAATCTATTATATTAGTCACACTTTGGTGGGATACAAGCTTAACTAGAGTCTAATTTAATGTGCTTGTCTTGCAATGGTTTTCACCACTCAAAAGTTGAGACATTACATGTTAAACCATTAGAATAAGCTTGTGGAAAACATAGATCCTCTGAAATATCTACTCAATGGGGTGGCATTAATAGGATGATTAGCTAAATGGGTCATGATACTTAATGAATATGATTTTTAGTATGGGGAACATAAGGAAATAAAAGGACAAGCCATCACTCATCAACTAGCAAACATTCCCACACAATCTGATCACCCTTTGGTTTCATATTTTCCTGATGAGTCAATATTCACACTAGTGATGTGACTAACATGGAAATTATATTTTAATGGCTCACATACTAATCATGGATCAAGTGTAGGTATATTATTTGTTACCCCTCAAGGTGATAGAATCCCTAAATCTTTTAGGATAGCCTTCTCATGCATGAATAACATTGCAAAGTATGAAACCTTGTTAACAGGATTGTGTATGGCAATAAAATAGAAAATCAAGAGTCTACAATTCTTCGATGATTCACAATTGGTCATTTGATAAGTCAATGATGACTATGATACTAAGGATGAGAAATTGGCACCATACAAATGAATGGTTGATGGGTATGTCCAGGATCATCATGGAAAAAATAGGCTCTTAAGTGGCAAAAAATTTAGAAAAATCAGACTTAGGCAACTTGACGTAAAATTTTGAATAAGTTATCTATATTATTTTAAAAATATGTAAGAATAGAATCTGTATAAAATTGAATGTAGTTTCTAAACTACTAGGTTTTTTTTTTTTTAACCTCTATTTGGTGAAAAATTGAAATTTCAATGCAGTACTAGTTAAATTTTAAGGAAAAAATAAGAAGTAGGTGTTTGTGTGACCACCGTAATGACAATAAAATGATAATATTTTTTAATAAGATTTTAGATATAAGTAGAGGACTCATGTCCTAATGTGATGCATACTTTTTGTAATTTTTTTCTAAGTAAATAATTAATTATGAATTTTTTATTACAACTTTTAAAAAATATAAGAACTTGTATGTCTAACCACCTTAACTTGGTCAAAACTTCATGAAATTCATTTTTTTTCTTTTTAATCCTATAGCATGCGAATCATAGAATGTGATGCATGTTTTGGATTCAAAAAATGTGATACCGTTTGAAAGCTATAGATGTTTTTCAATCAACCTATCAATCGGGACTTTAGTCATAATTCAAATAGAAAATAAATAATAATGATTTATTAAATTCAAAGTAAAGCATAATTTATATTGGTGGAAAGTTGGGAATCTCCTGGAAAAACCCTTTTTGTTTCATCAATTTTGGGTAAAAAAAAGCCATCAGCCACATACCCTACACATACCCATCATATCGCCACTTTTTGGCCCATCATGATCGTACACATACCCTAATAGTTTCAAGCAGTACTTTGTAGACATCTCCACTTTCCAAGTACCACATGTTCAAAATAAAGTAGTAGATGCCATGACCACTATTGGGTCTCTTTTGGATATTCCTAACAATATGTCACAGTACGAGTTCTTAGTGGAATAGTTGTTGGTCCCCACCTTTGATGTCACTGAGTCCAAGATGGTATGTGAGATTCTTGTCCCTAATTCCCCCTAATACTAGGATATCTATGACTACTTACATTCCCAGACCCTACCACTTGACCTTTCCAACAATCAATGCAAGTCCTTCCTCCGCAAAGCCACTCACTACACCATCATCGATGATACCTTATAAAGAAGTAGCTTTGACAACACCTTACTCAAATATATCAACACTAACAAAGCACAAACCACCTTATGCGAAGTACACAAAGGTATATGTAGAGCCCATTCTAATGGTCCGAACCTAGCTAAAAGGATCATGCGACTAGGATACTATTGGCCTACAATGGAGCACAATGCCTATCACTTTGTGCAAAAATTTTGATAGTGTCAGATACACAGGGACCTCATTCATGCACCTGCATAGGATTTGCAACCTATCACTTCACCATGGCCCTTTTCCCAATGGGGACTTGAATTTGTAGGAAAAATTCACCCCACCTCATCAAATTCCCATAAATTTATCATCACTGCCACTGAATACTTCACGAAATGGGTTGGAGCCATCCCTATGACATACATTACCAATAAAAAATCTCTAAGTTCATCCTCAATTACATCATATGACAGTATGGTGTCCCTCAAACCATCATCATTGACAACGGTCATCCCTTCAAAAATCAAACCATATTACCCTCAAGGTAATGACCAAGCTGAGGCGTCCAATAAGACCATAATCAAAATTCTTAAAAAGACTGTCAATGACACTGGCCTTGACTGGCACATTCAGCTTAACCCTACCCCATGGGTGTATTGCATGAGAAAATACACACCCATTGGCACCACTCTATTTTCCCCAGTCTTCAGTTTAGAGGCTATCCTTCCTATCAAGGTTGAAGTTCCCTCCCTTCGAGTCTCCATGAAAAGGCTTATTGATGATGAGGAATATTGTATATCTTGGTTGTGTGAGTTAGAATTACTTGATGAATGTAGAAAGAGGGCCTTGAATCATCTACAAGAATATCAAAACTACCTTTTCCACAGTCACAATAAAAAGGTTTTTATTAGACACTTTGATATCAATGACTTAGTGTTGATGGAGAATCCAAAAAATCAAGCAGAACATGAGAAACCCAGCAAATTCAAGCCCAACTGGTTGGGTCCATATGTCATAACAACATCTTTTGGTTCAAGCATCTATCAGTTGTCCACACTTGAAGGGGAACCTCTGGCTGAGCCTATTACTAGCTTGCACCTGTGCCAGTTCTATACAATGTAGCTTTAGAGAACCATGCTAAAACCATAAAAATAAAAAATAAAAATTGAAACATACAAAAAAATCGTTACCTTGATGAAAACCTGCCAAATAGGCATCTTGATGACAACAACAAAAAATCATGAAAATAGTAAAGAGAAATAATCCATCCAATAGTGAAAGCAACTTCGGTGGCACTTTGGATAAGTACCATCGTGAAAACATGGTAAACAGGCACCATGTGTAGTCAGTCTTTGCTCCATCATCTACTATCACTTTACCTGGTCTTCCACAATAATACCTTTACATTCCATCATCTCCCATTTGACATCCATCATAAGGCTTGGTCATCTTTATCATGACTTTCAAGTGGTTGACATCTTGTGTCCTTTCTCCTCCATCTTCCATCCATAATACACCCCTATCTTGATGGTTAGTCCTAGACGTGACTGGGGGAACATTTCCTAACAATAGGGTTTATTGGATTCTACATTGATCACTCAAGGTTCAAATATTAAAAAATGACAAAAAATAGATATTCCAAAAAAGACAAAAAACCAAATATCCCCAAAATGACAAAAAAAATCAAATATTCCCAAAAAGAAAATAAAAATCAAATATTCCCAAAAAGACAACAAAAAATTGTGAAAACTCCAAAAAACCAAAAAAAAAAATCAAAACATGTCAAAAATACAAAAACATTCAAGAAACATTCAAAAAATTCCCAAAACCAAAGTTAGAATCCATTAGGTCAGTCTTTGTCATTATTTAACTAAGTTGCCTTTGTGACTAGATGTAGGCAAGGCAATCTATCGATGTTCCTCTAAGGCATTAGGTCAAGTTCTTTAGGTGTGGTCAAATAAAATCATGATTTAGTCCTTAGTCAAATAAAATAAAAGTCAAAGTCAAGTCCTGTCAAACTACATTGCCTCTACGACTGGACATAGGCAAGGCCATCTATCTATGTGTCCTCGAGGCATTAGGTTAGTCCTTTAGTTAAACGTGACACAATCCTTAGTCAAATAACACAAAATTTGAAGTCAAGTCTTGTTGAACTACGAGGTCTCTGCACATTGATACATAGGAAAGGCCATTTGTCGATGAGACCTTGAGGCCACCTAGGTCGGTCCTTTAGGGTTCATCGCGTCAGTCAAATAAGTCAAACATAGTCAAACTCAAACACAAGACAATTCTTTGAACATCAACATTCAAATCACGAACCAACAAACAATATAGTATAATTAATCATCAAGTCAAAAATTAGTCAAATTGCCTAAACAATGTCAACTTAATCACTTTATGGTCCCCTTCAAGATGCGTTCTTCTTGGAATTGGACCCTGTCAAAATGTCATTTGCCTCTTTAGGATGTGTCTTTCTTGACGACAAGCTCCATCACATCATCATTTACCTTTTCAAGATCTTTCCTTCTCGATTACAGGCATCAGGAAACTGTCAAAACTATCAAACTATCAAACTGTTAGAACTGTCAAATTGCTAAGCAATCAACCTTCGTCAAACAAATTTTGGCAAACACATTGAATGGTTGTTGATTTTTCTGGTCTATTTTGTCTTATCTTTTTTTTTGTTATCTTGTTCATGTTACTAGCTACCTTGAGGATGTCCCATGAAGGATTTAGAGGTGCAATGACGTCTCATGACCTGTTTTTCCTTGATTGCTATCTTTGGTGTGTCTTGACAAAAAGACTGGGGCAACTTAACCCTTAATATGAGTTAGGAAATTCCTTGTCCGTGAATTTTTTTTTTTTCGCAAGTGGATGACCTTGCACACCTTGATCTATGTCCTATCATGGTTTTTGTTGTCCATTTGTCATATTTTACCACCCAATGATGATTATGCAATGCCTATTATGTTATTTGGAAAAATATTGAAGTATTCCTTTTTCGTCCTTACATCCCTATCTTTCGTGTTAACATTTCTTGTCTTCCTTAATCCTCTAGTCTTCTTATCCATTTCAAGAACACACTTGTGTCCTTTGTGTGTGCAAGTGTTTTTACTTACTCTAAGATGCAAAACTAAATGAAATGCAACAAGGAAAAATGAAAAACAAACACTCAAGATTAGGCCTAGTTGAATTCAAACAAAGCACAAGCAAAAGGAACTTTTTACCTTGTTCAAATTGATGGTTGGGTTGGCCCTTGTTGATGCTTGACTATGTGCTCCTTTGTTGGAAAAATTTCTTAAATTTTAAAGCTCTAAATGATGGTGAAGTGATGAGGAATGCAATGGAGGATGTGGGTATGTGAGTAGATGCAATATGGAGGCTCAAAATGTTGCAACAATGGTGACAGATTGATGACTTGAAAAAATGGCTAAGTGTATGTGCTTGTGTGATTACAAAAGTGGATGGTAAAAATGGAGAAATTTCCATCATTTTTAGGGGAAGTGCCTCTAAAGCAATGGAGGGACATGATTGATAAATAGTGGAGGAGATCAAGGGCTGGGGTGAGTTGAAAACTCACAAGCCCTCACAAACTGACATGTCGCAAATGACATGGAAGAGAAGGGATGAGGTGGAGATGATATGGAGGTAATTTGATGTACCTAGGGAATGGAAAATATCTCCTCATAAAGGAGGTCCTTGTCCACATGTGCCTTGAGAGGACATGTGAGGAATTAAAAATTAATCACAAATCCTCATGGGGATGGGAGAAGGAATTTAAAATTCCTTAACATGCATTGAAGGAATAAATGTGAATTAAAAATTCACATAGAAAAGGGGATTCCTTCTCCAAATAGAGAAATCATTTAATGTAGGTTGACTAAGGACACATGCCATAAATGGCATGCAGATTAGGTTAGCTTAATTAGGTGATTAAGGTTGTGCAAATGTGGGATTAGGCTGGCTAATGACAGATTAAGGGCAAGTGGGAGATTATGGAGGATGTGACCCTAATGATGATTAGGGGTGTGCACATCCTAATCATAGATTAATTAGATTAATCTAGATTAAAGAGGATTATGGAGGATTGACATGAGGAGAGAGAAGAAAATGAATTAAAAATTGATTTAATTCATTTGGGCTAATGACTAAATTAAATAAATTGGTCTATTTATTTAATTTAGAGATGAATAAGGTAATGTATTTGATTGATTAATTAAATACCTTAGGAGACATTAGGATAAAGGGAAGTGTTAATCAAACAATAAATTATTTAATTAATATGGCTAAGGGATGCAAGACAGAGGAATGCAAGGGTGAATTTGACCATATAGGAGTGGTCAAATTTAGGTGTCTACATTTTGCCCCTCCTTGAAATATTGTTAGAATAATAGTGTTTCGAAGAAAAATAAAACACAGACGACTTGATAAAAGAAAATAATGTTAAATCATGTCCCGGTATCGTAGGAGAATGGATAGGAAGGAAGAATGAAGGAATATGGTAGGGTATGCCCCCTCAAGAGGGCGGATGGGGAAAAAAAGGGGCCCTAGATGCTTCTTGATATGAAGAAACAGAGGGTACCACATGATAGAGCATGAAAAACCATGAAGAATATATTTTGAACGACGAAAAATAGGCGAACGGGGTGCAAATTGTAGCCCTCAGAAGAAAAGGCGTAAATGAATTAATCAAAGGTTAATTAAAGGGTAGAAATTAAATAAAAATTAAGAGGCTAACTAGGGTCAAAATGAATATTATAAATAGTAAATTTGAAAAATTACTATTCACCTAATTCTCATTTGCACACTTTGCATCCTGTGATTCGACGAGAGAGAAAGTGAGTGTGACAAGGATTGCTGGCAAGATGAGTGATGAGGAGTTGATCGGTGATGACAAGCTGATCCACCAAGGCTAGGAGGTGTGACTGTACTACCACAAGTGTGCAATACCCCACTAGGTAGGATTATGATCCCAACTTTGTGATTTCCATTTAAATTTCATGCACATGTTTAATTTCAGGATGGGTAGACTAGGGTATAGACTCGCCACGGAAGGGTGGATTTTCCCTTCTGGTAAGGCACATTCAGCCATCTGGAAGATCAGTGAGGAAAGGGGAAGACTCGTTTTCCACAGGGGTGGGCACACGAAGGGAGGGGCGATTGCAAAATAACCTCTCAGAAAATGGCGAACCTACACAATGCAAGGGCAGGGAAGAACCAGGATAAGTGATTGTGAAATTGCCACAAATGGAAAAGGGTAGAATCGAATTCACCCAAAAGGGGAATATGCAGATGTGAATCCACCCATTGAGGGAAATGGTGAATGTGAACTCACCACTTGGGAGGAAAAATACACAGGGGCAATTGTGAAATCGCCCATGGGGGAAAATGGTGAATGTGAATTTTCCTCAAAGGGTGATGCAGTATAAAGAGGAAGATAACTCACTTTCACAATCTTACTTCACAATGCTCAAAACATCCTTGACTGTCCTATCAATTTGGACTTCACAAACCCTTGTTTTCAATATAACAAAACAAAGAATAATGCATAAACCACTTATTGATTCTTCAAATAACCTTAGACAACATCCAAAAGTGTTTTCCAAATCTTTTCTTCAACCCAAACAACTAAATTAAGAGACCTTTTCAAACAAATTGTCTTAAATCAACATTTAGGTTCTTTAGACCACACCATCACCCAAGTATAGAAACTCAAGACCATTTATATTTATGGATTCCTCAAAAAAGTATAAAAATGTTTTCATTACATGATGAAAACATTCCCCAACCTTTATCCATGAACTTTCAACAAACTTATATTCAAACCCACCTATTTCTTCCTTCAACTAGGTGACTATCATAATAGGGCAATGAGTTTACAAAGATCTCAAACTTACAATATACCAAACCAATTCACTGAATGGACTCTTATTCCTCCTAACACCCCTTTAAATTTAATACAAATCCTAAATGGTTCAAGAACCATGAACAAACTCATAAAATCTCATTGTGTGTAGCCTTTTACCAGTCCTTTTCATGGTTTTCAAACTTAGGCATATTGATTTGGATATCACCAATCTCAAAAATTCTTAACCATTGTTTGGAACACATGTAATAGAGTTTTCTCAAACTTAATTAAACATCAAAAATCCATTTTCAACAATATTTCACCAAATTCTAAACTCTACCTTCTTGAAAACTTTGTATTTATAGACAGTGTATAGAACACCAGTCTCTAACTTTGTTTCTTCAAACTTTAACTTTATGATTTTTTTCAAAACCAAGGAAATATGAAAGGAAATGTATAGAATATTAATCTCACAAAAAAACTAGGGGATTCCATATGATATTAAAGGAGAAACATAATTTTCAATACCATTGTTTACCCCAATGAGGGTTTCTAACTGTCAGCACCAAATTTCAAATATCTTGCACAAATCTAAACCAATTTACATGAGACAAAAATAAAATGGGAGGTGATTGAGTCCTTTGCTACTTAAAATAGAAAATAAACCATTCTTGGCCCATACAAGGTTGTACTCAGCCAAGAAACAGAAAAATTATGAAGAAAAATTGCATAAAACTGTGTTTTCTATTGAGCAAAATAATTCATACAATCACCCACACCTCTCCAAACATAAAAAAGGCCTTTTATAGGAATTCACAACTAACTCATCAACTTCTACCTAATTTCTAATGACCTATCAATGCCTCAAACCAATATAACCTTTCATATTCCATATGTTGCTTTGTTGCAACTTTTCATTTTTTTCCAATTTATGACAACCTTTGAAATATTTTACATTTTTTTTTTCCAAAACATGACATAATGAACTCCTAATGGCTTAAATGGCCCTTGAGAAGTGTTAACACATCAAAAATTGATCAACCTTCAATAATTTCCAAAAGGAGACATAATTTTGCAAAGGTGCTCCTGCACCAGAGGGAAAGATGGGTGGATTCGTGCCTGAAAAATAAAAGGGTGGGTACGCTTGAAAAACAAGTGAACCCACAAAACAAAGAAATAGGGGTGAACATGCTAGATGGATAAGCAAATGTGCTGGGAAAGGGAAATGGGAAAACTAGTCTTGCACAGAGGTGAACTCACCAAACCGGGGAAAGGATGAAAAAGATAAGAAATAGGAATGAAATGCTAGAAATCCTGACTAAATGATCTGCATGGATGCAAAAATTTGAGATGTTAAGGATGCATGAGAGAAAATGAATGGTGTTGGAGGTGTGTATGAGGGGCTATGATCATGGAGGACCATGCATCAGTAGCATAGGCTGGACTACTTCACATGTTGGGATATCCCAACATGTGAGTGCATCAACCTTTATTGACAACATTGATGGAGCGATGGAGCTCCGAGACCTCCACATCCCATCTCTCGACAGGGGAGATGATGGTGACACTAGAGGACATATAGAGGATTCTACGGTTTCCCATCAGAGGGAATTTGATTAGTGCTACACCCTGATGATCAATAGATATGATCATGCAAACAGTGTTTGGACTAGGTGACCTTCCCATCCGAGGGAAGGAGTTAGATATTGATGCATGTTTGGGACTTGATATGGCAGTGTTACCTCTATACCTGTATGGCCTTATCAGTGGGATCCTCCTACTAGATATGAGTGCACGTTTCTTTAGCCTCAAGATTGAGGTGGTTCAACACATAGTAGAGTGCGCGAGAGGGAGAGTATGCATGGGGAGTGTGTGTACTGGCACAGTTGTACTATGATATGCACATGGTGTGCTACATGAGGGCCCTCGGTATTACACATGTGACACGACTTTTAGTTTTGTCCTAGGAGCATATTCAGATAGCGAGGCTAGGAAATTTTATCACCGGACTGCAGGATGAGACACTCCCAGTAGCATATTGGTGGTGAAATCAGTATGGTTGGAGATTGCATTATTAGGAGGTATGGAGTTTAGAGGAGTGGCGGTGGAAGCTGGATGGATTGAGGGGGGATGATATTACATGGAGGCCCTACATGGGACAATGATTTTTTAGATGGAGAGGTGATGGCAGGAGATGGAGAAGGTACATGTTCTCATTTTGCTAGTTGATTGGCTAATATCCATTTATTATTGAGCTGCATAGACCTGATAGGGTGACCTGGCAGCCTGACATGCCCACATGACCACAAATGTTCAGATTAGTCAGCTGTGAGTCTAGGGTGATATGGGGTGAGCAGATCACTATAGATTTTTCTCAAAAGATGTGGGATGTAGTGTTGATGACATAATTTCCATGGAGGGGAGGACCGACTAATGTAGGTATGATAGTATGGTATTCTGCATGGTGAGCTCAACATGGACCAAAGAGGATCTCAACCATAGAGTCTATCATGGGGGTGTTGGGGTTTGGATTAGATGATGAGAGAGAGTTGGCTAGGCTATAGAGGAAGAGGAGGGTCAAAATATAGAGGAGAGGAGGATACGTAGAGATGGAGTCAGCGAGAGAGGAGGAGAAAGATATGGAGGTGGATGTGCTAGTAGTGGACCCATTGGCCATAGTGCTTTATGTACCACCACCACCTAAGGACCCCATAGTGTTACTAATAGGAGCCTTAGTCAAGCTAGGGATAGTAGAGCACAAACTTAGAGAGTCAGAGGTGGACAGGGACAGGTTATAGATGAAGTTGGGTACGTTGTAAGTTGAGGTGAAATAGTTGCATGCAGCACAAGGGAATGGAGACAGAGCCTTTGGGAAGTTGGTGGATGAGGTGGGAAGGAGATTACATGAGGTGAGGAAAAAGAGAGATGATTTGTAGAAGCTGGTGGGGGAGTTGCAGGAAGGGTTGGAGGAGATGCAAAGAGAGAGATATTAGGTCCATGATAGAGTGGAGTGGACAGAGGTGGCCATGGTGGATGCAGGGGGGTTGTTGGAGTGGGCAGAGATAGTAGAGGCGCAAGTACAGACCCTACAAAGAGAGGGGGATGCGATAGCACAGAGGATATATCAGCTAGAGGCCCAAGTTGAGCAGTTGTAGATGGCATAGGAGGCTTGGGAGTGGGAGACACAACATATAGGTGGACAAAGGGATAGGTAGAAGATAGAGAGAGACTTGGTGAGGGCACAAGTAGCAGGGGAGGTTGATGCTAGGGCAGAGGCCAAATATTATATGAATACCTATTTCAGAGAGGTTCTTTATCCAGTGCACAGGGTAACAC
Source organism: Sequoia sempervirens (assembly GCA_007258455.2). Lineage (NCBI taxonomy): Eukaryota > Viridiplantae > Streptophyta > Pinopsida > Cupressales > Cupressaceae > Sequoia > Sequoia sempervirens. The sequence goes on along the minus strand of VDFB02151753.1, from coordinate 526 downwards.
TGTACATCAGGACAATGACATAGATGCCAACACCCTCTCGATCAGTTGCCACCCACACTTGAGGATACCTCAACTATTGAGAGACACCTCCTTGCGGCAGAGGTTCAGGGTTAGACTCTCCTCAGAGGTTAGATCCAGGGAGTTGTGGATAGATAGAGAGAAGGGATACATGATTCATAATTTTTGATAGGTGCAATGTGGATGGGCATTATATACAGTAAAAGGCTATAGATTCTTTGGCATGGATTCCAACGATTGATTGATTCATTCATGGTGCAGGAGCACCTTGTGAGTTTTAAGCCTCCATGAGGAAATTCTAGTTTTGGCTTGAGTTTGATGTTTTGAATCTGTAATAAGGTCTATTTAGATCACATTTGATGTAATTGAGTCATTTTAGGTCCTAGGGATTCATTTTATAAAAGTTGCTCAAATATTGCAAAAATTGTCAAAAGTTGTCATGGCAAAAATTGTAAAAGTTGCAAAATAGAGAAGTTGAAGAGTCAAGGGGTATTAGGTGTTGGTTGGT
>VDFB02151751.1:0-26590 GCA_007258455.2 Sequoia sempervirens | reverse complement strand
TGGGGATTTTTATGTGATTTCAAGTCTTCCAGTTGTAGAATTTTCAAGGGAGTTAAATTTTACAATGGTTTTATATATTTGAACAAACTAGGGTAGTGCACTTGGTTTTGTAAGGTTAATAGACACCTGGTTTTTTATGAACAGGTTGTAATGTCCATTGTGGTAAATCTGGTATTATATGTTGATATTTGTGCACTCTGCCTACCCTAGTTAGTGAGCTTAGAATTCCTTATGTTATATTTAGGGGAGTGGCTCTGTGTGAGGGCTGACACACAAAGTGGTGTCAGGGTAACTTACAAAGAGTTAGTAAGTCAGTGATAACTAAAAAAATACAGTAGTTAGATTAAAATCTTTAATAAGATTGTTATGCCTCGCTTATAGACTCTAGAGCTAGTTCAGTCTTGAGTATAAGATGAGAAGGCCTGGAATGGCAAATCGATATCTTGTTACTTTAAAAGATATTCGATTCCGCAATAGTTTGCAAATGGGGCCGGGTTTCATAAGAGGTTACCAGGGTAACCCAAGTTGGGGGCTGGAACCTAAGAAGAAACACCAGGGTAACCTTTGCAACATTGTGATGACACTCCACCTAAAATAACAGTTTACCTTGTGTACTTAGCACATTTGATTGTCTTAAATCTAGAAGCAATGTAACCATCAGTTAGTTATGTACTTGTGTCTAGGGTGAATAGGTTACGTCTAGGTAACTATATTACTATCTCCTAGCACGGGGAGTGGACCTACGGGTACCACATGGTTGGGTGGAATGCGCACCTTACTCCGTTGGGTCCCCAATTTATGATCATGGCAACAAGAGCTTCATGGATGGAGAGCTCGTACTTGGAGTTATATGTACTTTCTTTATTGCATTATTGGAAATCTTGTATTTGAAATATCCCTCAATTGTTATGAGGTGAACATTTGTAAAATGTAATTGTAACTATTATTGATCTACCTCATCAGATGAATGGGTATTGTAATATCTTTTCAAATGCAATGTAAGAATCATATTTGAACTTTATACTATCATGAATGGAATACAAATGTTGTGCAATGTTTATTTTTAAGTTTATGTTAATTAAATATGTGCAATGCTAAATACTAAAGTCATCTATGGAACCTCAAGTAGTGTAACGTCGCATAACTTAATGAATGTATGCAACCAATTAAGCTAATATTATTACTTTAAAAAAAAAATTATTTCACTTTTATACACAATTGCAACATTCCTTAGGTTATAAAGACGGGGCATTAAAAAACCAATCATCAAGAGAATCCCAAGTGCGTACCAATACGATAAAACCACTCCAACTCTAGGAGGAACACATAAATAAAACTCACTCCAAACACTAGAGACAATAAAAGTCAAAACTCTCTCCAAACATTAGAGGAAACAAGGGTACAAAAACCACTCCTTCCACAGGAGGCACAAACTACAAAACCCTCACCTAATCCCAAGGAGGCACAAACCGTCCCCGTTTGTGAAAACCGGGTAAGACAACAAAATACCACTATACACACTTCCCAAGGAAAAATAGAGGTTGACGACTTAACGACAACTCATACCAATAACCGAACCCCCTATCTGGAAGACTTTAAAACATTAACTCCATTTCCATAGCATTGAGGACGAACAATTAAACACTAAAAGCATTTCAGACAATTAAATAATCTAAAGTTAAGATTTCCTAAATCCAGTCAATCACAGTTTCATCACTTGCAATTATCCAATCAAATACACCAATTTCATTTCAGAACCTTGTAATAATTAAAAACTAACTATTTATTCTAAGTTTCACAATTAAATTCCATAATCCAAGCATTTTGATAATCAAAGTCATTTGGCTAAATAAATCATTTATTAACTCTAACTTCCCAATTATTATCATAATCAAAACACTTAAATAAATGAAGTCATTTTGATTAAAATTTAAATCAATTTACTTACTCTAAGTTTACTATTATTTCCATATTCAAAACATTTAATAATTAAGAACATTTATCTAAAATCAATTAAAACTTATTTCAGCTTAGAACCATTCATTAATTAAAACTCATTCATACTAAAGTACCTTATTCATTTAATATATAGAAGTAAATCATAAAAGTATATATTAAATGTATATATACTTATGACATATTTATTTATTTAAATATTTCAATCTCCATAATAAAACAATTTAATTGAACTTACCAATTTATTCATAAATAAAATATATAAAATATACATATATATACATTATGTATATATATATATATATATATATATATATATATATATAATATATATATATATTTAAATAAATTATTATTCAAATAGTAATTTAATATTATATATATATATAATATATTTATATTTATATTATATATTATATATATAATATATATATTATTAAACAATATTTAATATAATAAAAAGTTAAAATGAAAAAACAAAAGAACGAATTTCTCTTAGGGCACGTAGGCCCGGCCACTGGCGACTGCCTGTGTGCTTCGCACACAGTCTGCCTCCCTACGGCGGCGGTCTGTGCGCCTGGCACACAGCCCGCCTCCCATGGGCGGCGGTGGCGGTGGGGTTTGGCCTCCCACCCCACAGCAAAATAAAAACTTTATTTTATTTCTGCGTTTTTACAATGGCAAAAATTACAGGGTTTCCCTGGGTTTTTCAAGAACCCAAAAAGATTTTTCAAATAAAAACAAATATATTTGTATATATATTTGTGAAAATATCTATGTATTGATATGCATAGGTATATTTACAAATATATATACCTAGATTTTAATTCCTAGTTTAAATTGTGAAAATAATCCAAATACATTGCAAGAACATAAATAAATTTTCTAAAACAACAAAAAGGGTTTAAAATTCTAGTTTTGAAATAGAGTTTTCTTTGATTTTCTTCCTATTTCATGGTGTAAGTTCTTGTTTTGGGTTTTCATTTCAAAATCCATCACACATTTGCAGGTTGAAAGCATTTTCCAAGGTTTTCTATTGAATCTAAAAACTGCATTTTCAAGATTTAAAATTCTTTCAAAATGAAGCAAGAATTAAAAGAAATAAAGGAAGGCACCTTGTGTTTTCTCCCCAAATTTGAAGCTTTCAACAATGGTGAATCCAAGCACTCCTTCAACTCCAAATCAGCCACACCAAAGCAAAATTCTCCACCAAAAATAAAAATTCCTTCAAACAAATGAAATTTCTATTTCTTACATAGAACTTTCCCCAAATTTGGTCAACCCCCAAAAATATCCCACCCACTAAATTTAATGAACTTTTGGAGGATATTTTCTTTGTTTTTAAAATTTTAAAACACTTTTTATTTTCAAATTGAAATCTCATGCAAATTCAAATTTTCATTTAAAACCAAATTCTTAAAGTTGCAAGAATTCCAAAATTTCCAAAATGTGATATTTAAATACATTTCCATTTTATTATTATCATTTAAATTAAATCTCTAATATGATTTTCATTTCCATTATAATTTTAAATCTAAATATACAATAATGTCTAAATAGCTCTTTCATTTAAATTTATCACCATTAATCTAATTAATTAATAAACTCAATCTAAATTTATTAATTAAATCAAATCAATCCATAGAATAAATAACGTTTCGACATTGCAATTAAATACATTTACACATCAATTTAACTATGCAAGCCATTTAATAGCCTCTATAAATTGCAATTAAATAAATACTCAAAGTGAAATGGACCAAATTAACACAACCAACCCGACAACTACTCAACGACACACTATGACTAGGGTGACGACTTGGCACGGAAAACCTAGCTACTATCTCCCAATCAATTTCCGTTGGTCAATGGACATGTTCAAACCTGTGAACCAGGTGGAGTCAATGCCCTGTACCTGTCAACCTGCAAACAAATAGTACATCGACATGCATATATATATAGTATGACCAAACACACCGTGAAGATGAAATCTCAAAATCGTAGGGCACTCGCAAGCGAGTGATACAATCCCGTCCCCTTCACCAATACACAATTACTAACTGATGATTCTAACATAAATCATATGATCAACAACATAAAACATCATTAATCCATTATTTGTTAAATTAATCTGAAACATGCCATAAAGGTAACATCAGAATCAAATAACATCACATTAAAATATAACATTCGCATCGCTTAATAGATAGCGGTCCAAAGTAACCAAGTTCCAAAGTTAAAGCATACTCAGACACAACATACAAAAAAGAACACTTCTGAACAAAAGAGCCAAAACGGAGGGGTGTTACAACATCAAGCTAGAGACCAAATTTTGTAGCCTTTTAAATGAAAACATTGTATGCGAATTAAAATTTATTTTCAAGCAGAGGTGAGGAAAGTTTCAACAAGTCAACTTTTTTTCCCCAAATAGTTACACAATTTTAGATGATTCTAACAAGAAATTAACATTTGCAAGGTGTCAGTTATGGAGGTCTACGACATGGGGACCTAGGGTATGTGCTATGATGCTTATGGTGCATTATCATGGCTAGATAGCCATTGCCTTCTTTGAGTACACTAGAACTTGTACCCATAAGAGATTCAAGGTATACATGAATAGGAAATTAAAGGTAAAACATAAATGAATTTCAAAAATACATAATTGGTTATATAAAAATATAAATTTATACATGTATCATTGTATACTATAATTAGGTATATAATTTTGCAAAATGTCTTTATTTTTTGAAACAATTAGATTCCTTTGAACAATTAGTATCAAGTTTGCATCAATCAAAGTTACATAAGAGTGTCTCTTTGTCTTTTTTGAAGCTCCTCTTTTAAAGTCCTATAATTCGTATACATTGAAATACAATGTTGTTAGATGAGAAATCCATAAGTTGTAACTATTTTACTAAATATGTAAATTTAACAAAAAAACTATTTAGGAGACTTAGATGGACTATTTTTTAAACTTTTTCTTTATAGGAACTATTTTGTAAGCTACAATACAAGTACAATACTAGAGATATATAAAGTTAAGTTGAACTCATATTTTATCAATTATCATATGAAATGAAATAGAGAAGTTGGCTTACCTTGGCTGGCAACAAATATGTAGCCAATAAACATCATGGAGTATACACACTTAAATTTACATGAAGTTGAACTTGGACAGACTACATATAAATGAAATAAATAGAACGCTTTAAATTTTCATCAGATGGAATTCAAGAGAGTAGAAGGATATTAAGAATTATTGAAAAAAGCTAATTATCAAATTGTCTAAAAATATTTAAGACATTCAAATTTTTTGGTCACATTTTAAAGCTTATTAAAACTTATCAATGAGAAATATGGATAATGATTTCTAAAAAATCCCTTGTATAAATAATGTCTCACTAACTTACCTTGGAAAATTGTTTGGGATCAGCATGTATGCTTGATTATGTCTTAATTTTCAATAAAATACTTCACCATTGAAAACATGAAGTACAAATTCCAACCTTATATGATATCCATTCGAGATGTAGAACCATTCAATAGAAAATAAGCATCATTATTATTTGTATTAGTTGAATTTAGACTTCTCTCCACCAATCCTCATTCCCAATAATAAACCCAATTGGGAATTTAGACTTCTATGCACTAATCCCATTTCTTAGTAATAAACCCATAGAGATGGAATATTATTTTCAATATTAAGAGGCAAATAGCAAAGAGTTCCAAAATAAAATTAACTTATTATTAAAATTACATAAAACCACCTTTTTCACCATTGTCATCTTTTGTAATAACATTGCTTGAAGTCCCATCAAGGAAAAAATTAATACTCTGCCAAAAACTATAGTTGAATTGGTGATCAATACCAATGATCAATAGTCAAACACTAGCTCCCAATATTTGATACCATAAATTCCCCCCAAAAAAACTTTATTAATAGAATCAATAATTTTTACTTCAAAAAAACCCATTAAAATAAATATAAGATAGTTGATTAAAATTTATAGCCAAACTAGATGCCAAGACTTGGGAAATCTAAACATTTGCAGATACCCATCTTGTGGAAAAGTGTCAAAACTTGGGAAATCCAAATGTCTAGATGTTCATCCATAGGATAGGGAAACATGCATTCCAAGAACAAAAAATGAAGGAACAAAACAAATCAAAATGCTTATGATCTAGAATAATCCGCAATGAAGGAAAAACAATTGCAGTGCAACACCACCCATTTTCCCTAGACCTCCAAAGTGGGGTTTAATCATATAATGAAAAAATCTTTATATTTGCCAAAGATTGCAGTTTTTGCATCCAATAGTAGGATTAAATAATAAAAGTGAATGTACTATAGATAAGCTTTGTTGCGAGAGATTTTGATTTTAGTTAAAAAACTATTATAAATTCTAATTGAACATAAAGAGAATATACAACCAAGGATAAAACTTTTTTATGTTTTAACCTCACTCCTAATTCACCCAAGTATTCTATGAGACAATAACAATTATGTCCTTAATTAAAATGGAAACAAAGAAAGATGGAGGGAAATATTAGACCCTATTTTTTGGGATTCAAAAGGTAAAAATATATCCCTACCCATAATAAGATAATTCACTAATAAATTGAACATTTGGATTAACATGGGTGTTAAAGTAGTAGGCTTGAAAAATCAATCATGCATGCCATCTTTAATAAGAGAAATTTTGTAAAAAAAATTGTGTATGAAATCAAGGATTAATTTACCAATATTTGAATGTCACTTTGGATCACACATCTCTACATAAAAAATACAACTCCTACAGATGGCCAATCATATTGAACACAAGTAAAGGATGTTGTTCACACATAATAATATAATCCAATATGCAAAATAAAAAAAATAGAGGAGATAGTATTCTTTAGAAGATATTTTATACAAAAACACCTAAGAATAGAAAACAAAGAGACATCATATGTAAGGAAGCAACTTGAAATTTGATCTAAAAGCAATATTGTGAGATGCAAGCCACAATCATGAATAATCACATAATTTAAGTAAACGTCATAAAGTATATGGATTATTTTATGAAAATAGTTGTGAGATGATGTAACCAAATCATTCAAAGGCCCCAACTCCAAACCAAACTACAAGAAATTGGCTCATCTAAAAGATGTTCAAATTGTTCTTCTCAATTCAAGAAATACACTTGCAACTCATAAGAAGATCTAGGAGCTAAAATGGGAGTGGGAAGGAAATTTTTGCACAAGAATATGCTAAAAAAATTAAATCCCATAATCAAAATCCAAAAAAAATCAAATCATAGAATTTCAATTCCTACCATAATTTCAAACCCTAAAAATTGAAGCTATAGAATTTCAAACCTAAAAAAATGAGGCCCTACAATTAAAACAATTAAAAACTCAAGCATCTTGAGAATGTCTACTTGGACCAAAACTGCAGTGGTTTAGAAATGAAGGCCTTTGATTGCTCAGTAGAAAACGTCGATTGTGAGTTAGTGTTTCTTTTCAGGCGTGGGGTGAGGAATGCTAAACTGTTTGAAAGTTGGTTTTCTCGACATGGGTAGTTAACAATAGAATTGTTTTAGAATAAAAAAAAACATAAAAAAAAAACATTTGGTTATGTACATATTCCTATCAAATAAAAATCACTAAAACCATGGCAAGTGACTTACCTCAAGATTATGTTTAAATTATGTTGTGCTGTCAATGATGTTGATGAGAGAAAATGGGTAGAGTTTAAAGGAAATTTTTAAGAAACACTACCACAACATTTTTTTTAAATGAGACAAACCAAAACCAATCTTCCTATTGTTATTGCTTCCATCTGTTAAATCTAAATGAAAAGTGGATCTACAAATATTTGGGTTTTAGGGCTACCAAAATATGATATGATTCAAAAATCTAATGTACAAATTTTTTTTAGCCTTTTAAACAAAAATACTAAATGCAAGACAAAAAAAATCATGCATGAGACAACTTTCTCAGTAACCTCAAGATGGTTGGATGATAGCCTAAACCTATTTCCAAGCATGAGACACGTTTTTAGATGAATTGAAGATTGGCAAGTCCACAAGGGAAGCCTATCGGCTAATTAATAAATTGTACAAAGTTTATTAAGGCACGCCAGTCCGTCGCAAGTAGAGACACATATATCTGCAGAGGGAAAAAGTTGGCTTCGTTGGTATTAAAGTGTATAAATGTTACAAATAACCTTAACTCTTGCTCTTGCATCGCCTTCTAAGAAAAATAGATGGGTATACTTCAACCATTAAGTTCAAATAAATAATACATGAGGGGCATCCATAACCATTAATTGAGCACTTTGTTTTACAATCAATTACAGAGCCAATGTTATCAAGAAATGAAGTTCAAATAAATAATATTTTGATATGAATTTACATCTCAAAATCATATAAGGTATCAAGCATCATTATTTGTGAAATTTTATTTAAATGTGTAATTCAAAAGAGAATTGCCAAAAGGTTGAGGACAATGGCATGTTCCTTAATTATGCCACCCGTCAAGGTTCAAATAACTATCCCTAGACTCATCATAAGATGCATGAAAAGGATAAGAGTCTAAGGGTATAGAAATAGAGCTATGGTGACATGTAGAAGGAGCAACATTATTTTTTAAACAAAACCATTAACTTAAAAAAATCTCTTAAGATTATTAATATTTTTTTAATATTTCTAATAAAATTTATACCTTTTAATAAATAAGTTTTATATAAATTTGTAACTCAAAATCATAGAATATGTTGCATCATTATTTTTGATATTTTATTTTCACTTGTAATATAAAATAGAATCATTAAAGGGCTATAGTTTTATTTTTCAAGGACAATGGCATATTCCTTGATTATGCCATCCATCACGGCTCAAATATTTTGAAGGTACAACTATACCAATTCCAATCCTCAAACAAATTTGACAAATTGGATCCCCCTATGCATAGATACTAATATTCATGAAATCCAATCATTTCCATAAATAAATTAAATTGTACCCATAATAAAAGTTAGAAATCTTGATGGTGATCTATCTTTGTTCTCCATATGTGTTCTACTTCTTGCGAACCCAAAAAATATTTTATCTGGTTTCTTGTGTTAAAAAAATTGTTGTTTTTAATGGGGTTCATAATATTGGGTTTCTTGTTAGCATGTGTAGTATGTGTAACAAAGTTGAAACCTTCGAGCATTTATTTTTCTTGTGTCATTTTACTTTTAAATTATAGTCATTTTTTTGGGAAATTCCTTGATTTGGTCTATTGGGAATCTATATAATTGGGCAAATATCTTATTTGGATATAGTAGATACTTCTCTATTGAGTTTAACAAGTTTTGGCTTATCTTTACAAGTGAAGTATTGTGGCGCATTTGGAAAGCAAGAAAATGATGATATTTTCCAATGTAAGAGAAGAAAAGTTATTGACTCTTATGGTGAGCTCATATTATTTAATATCATGATGAAGGTTTCAATGATCATGGAGATTATGAGGAAAATATTTACAATCCTATTGAAAGAAGGCATCACTTTAATTTATAAGAAAGAGATTGTTAGTGTGAATTTTTTTCCACAAGATAGAGATAGGTTGTATGAGAATGAGTTGCAATGATTCAAAGACTACATGGAGTAGAATAAAGTTTCTAAGCCTGAAAAAGAGAAATTAGTGGAAACAAGGAGAAATACTAAAATACTAGCACCAAGTTATGAGCCTATTGTCAAACACCTAAATCCAGAAGATGAAGTGGAGACTACAATTGGAACTTATGATATCGACTACTATGAGAATGATAGTAACCAAAATGTTGTTGATAGTAATTATATAATCTCTAGTATTATTTTATGGTATTTGTGAGTCGAGATTGTGTTAGTTTGCAAGATAGTTATCTTGTTTATATAGACTGGTTAGTGATGTTTATTCTCATATTGGAATTTTTTGGTTCTTGGTGCTTGCACCTTATATTGCAACTCTTTTTTGTACTTGTTTTCCTCAAATCTCTAATATAAAAAATAAAAGTCAAGGAGTGCACAAAAACATTTGTTAGGCATTGTCAGTGATAACCAACTAGGGTGACAATAATTTGAAGCAATAAAGCTCTAAGAAAAGGAATTTTATTTAAACAAGTATTATGACACAAAGCATGATTTCCAATATATTATTTTTAAATCAAGTAGTGCACTTATATATGTTAACAACCATAATAATTAGGTTAAAAATTTGTTCACATTCTCGGCATGTTAAAATGACATATGCGCATATTATTGCATGAGGTCGGCGTTTGGCTTATTGGATATTATAAGAAGCCCAAGCGCGTAGAATATTATTTGGAATCATTATAGTGTCCCCTTTAATTTGTTCTCAATGATTTACACAACTTTAGAGTGTTGTCATTTGGAAGCAATTAAACTCTAAGAAATCTAGTTGTCATTAAGCTTGTAACATAGTATTATGAGGCCTCTCCTGTTAGTGGTCTGGATGTTTGGGTGTTATTTTTGTAGCCTAGGAGGTGGCCAACTAGCATGTTTTGTTGGTTGTAAAGCCTGTTTTGAAGGCTACTTGGGGATCAAGTCCCAATTAAAACCTGTTTGTATTGGTTTGTTGTGCATCTAGTTTTGTCCACCCTTGGGGTGGTGTTGGGTTGGCTGATGTGTTGCAGCTTGTTGTGTGGCCTGATGGATTGTTCTAAAAGAGGTGTTGCATGTTCCTCCTTTGTTGTTCTTTTGAGTTTGGTTCTACTGGCCGTATGGCTTGTTTTTTGTTGTTGTTCCTTGTCATGTTGTGCTTATTGTTGAATCTTTAGTGTTGTAAAAGGGATTAGGCCCCTTTCAAAATCCATGCTCACCTAATCAAAAACATAGTATTGTAGGATTGGATTCATTGTATCTTATAGATAATAATAATAAGGCAGGTACCTACTAAATAAAGTTGTGTATCTCCACAATAAACATTTGGAGTAGTGGGTATAAATTATCAATTAGTGAGAGTCTATCATAGCCACAACAATAGTCTCAATATAGAAAGTAGTGTCAATTATCCACAAAAATTATGAAAGAGAGGAAGATCATCCACAACCATTAATTGAGCACTTTTTGTTATAATCAATCTGAGCACCACCATTATCAAGTAATAATATATGTTACTGAATTTTGTGTGCAACATGAGTGAATAAATAAGATGTTTTTATAAATTTGTAACTCAAATCATATAATGTATCAAGCGTTGAATCATTTATGAAATTTCATTTAAATTTGTAATTCAAAAGAGAATCACTGAAAGGATGTAGTTTTATTGGTTGACGACAATGGCATGTTCCTTAATTACGTCATCTAGCAAGGTTCAAATACCCCAAATAATATATGTTATGGACTTTCATGTGCAACATGAGTGAATAAATAAGATTTTTTTTATGAATTTGTAACTCAAAATCATAGAATGTATCAAGCGTCATTATTTGTGCAATTTTATTTAAATTTGTAATTCAAAAGAGAATCACAAAAGGTTGTAGTTTTATTGGTCGAGGAGAATGACATGTTCCTTAATTATGTCATCAACCAAGGTTCAAATACCCCAAAGGTACAATTGAGCCAAGTTTAATCCTTGATGACTCTGACAAAGTGGATCCCCTATGTACAGATGCCAATATTCATGTAGTCCAATTATCTCCATAAAAATGTAAAGAAATTGAAAATATATTGTATCCATAGTAAAAGTATCAACTTTAGATGCTGCTTAGTTTGTAGGGAGCGTACAAAAAAGCCATATGTTAGCATGACCGATGTCAAGCGACTGGAGTGTCAATGATTCAAAGCATAAATCTCTAAAAATTAGGAGGTTTATTTGAACTTGTAACTAGAAATTATAGAATGCTTCTCATCATCGCTTGTGTTGTTTGTAGTGTTGAACTCACTTGGGATCGTTACCAACTTTGAATTGTCATTTATAATATGTCGACAAATATTAGATCTTCCTAGCCATGCATAATGACTGTGTACAAATATGTGAAGAGGCATATAGTTTTCATTAAGCTTGTAACTCAATATTGTAAGATTGGATCCATTGAACCTTATAAATAAAACTAATGTGTGCCTACTAAATAAAAGTTGTGTATCTCCACAACAAACATTTGGAGCAATGGGTATAAACCATCAATTAGTGAGAGTTTGTCATAGCCACAATAAGAGCTTCAACATACAGGGTAGTGTTGACTATCCGCCAAAATTTTGAAAGAGATGAGGAGCGTACACAACCATTAATTGAGCACTTTGTGTTACAATCAATCAAAGAGCCAACTTTATCAAGAAATGAAGTTCAAATAAATAATATTTTGATATGAATTTATATCTCAAAATCATATAAGGTATCAAGCATCATTATTTGTGAAATTTTATTTAAATGTGTAATTCAAAAGAGAATTTCCAAAAGGTTGTAGTTTCATTGGTTGAGGACAATGGCATGTTCCTTAATTACGCCACCCGTCAAGGTTCAAATAACTATCCCTAGACTCATCATAAGATGCATGAAAAGGATAAGAGTCTAAGGGTATAGAAATAGAGCTATGGTGACATGTAGAAGGAGCAACATTAAATGGCTCAACATCATCATGAATAGTTGAGGTGTAACCTCATCATACAAAGTATCATTGCTAGGTATCGTTAGAAGGTAGGGCTACATTATCATCCTCATCACATTTAAGGGTTATAATTATCGAGAATCAAGGATACAAGTGAATAAAGTCCTCTAACATGGATGGGAAATCAAAAAACAAATTACATGGAGGAGAAGGTAAAGAGGCATGAAAGCAACTCATTCATGGAACATGATGTACATCATCTCGATTTGAAAGAAGGGTGCCATACCATCAAAGAACAAAGAATATGAATCAATGAAGCATGAAAACGCCCTATAAATTTTAATAGATGAATGAAGGGTTATCTCAAGGTAATGGCTCATAAGGAACCACGATAAGCAGTGTAACAATAGCGTGCAATCAAAGGGTGGCAAGTAAACTAAATGCATGGAATTTAAATGAGAAAAATAATGATACATCTAGCTCTACAACTAATATCGTTTTGACTATAATAGTTGTCACCAATTGATTTGTCAGCGTGTCTGAACATTAGGACTAGTAGACAACCACCTAAGCTACAAATCCTCAAAAAATGTACTTGGGATTTGAATTAAAATGTTCCAAAATACCACAACTACTATACCAACTATTAGACCATCTCCCCTATTTATGAAAAGCAACTCAATCAAAAAAGTCCCAAACAAAGAAAACCAAAATTCTGTATTAAAATAATAATATGAATCTATTAGATAAATTTCTGTATTAAAATAATAATAATAATGATATGAATCTATTAGATAAATTTTAGACGGGGGAGAGGGAAGAAAGAAAAAATTGGACCATTTCTCGATTTATGCGTGTCATCCTTGCGCAGGGGCCATGCTAATCTTCTCTGTATCGTTCCAATTTTATCGGATGTCTCCAAAGAGACGGCACCAATGCTCTGCAACTCTGTATATGAGGCGCTGAATTCTTTTATGCATTGGCAATGTGGGAGCAAAGGCAAGTAGAGACACGTTTATCCGCAGAGGGCAAAAGTAGGCTTCGCTGGTATTAAAGTGTATAACCTTAGCTCCTGCTCCTGCATCGCCTTCTAAGCAAAACAGATGGGTATACATACTTCAACCGAGCACAGCTGCTAACCAAGCAAACAAACCACCCTTGCCTCCTACGGACCTTCAGTTTACAAGACCGACGCCGTCGTGAACAGCGATCCCCATTGGTGACGGTAAACCAGGAAACCTACCCTCAATGATCCCCAGAAAGGCCAAGCTCGTCAGCTTGTCGGGGATGTAGCTCAAACGGTAGAGCGCTCGCTTTGCATGCGAGAGGCACGGGGTTCGATACCCCGCATCTCCATTGGCGTTTCGTTTTTTCTGTTTACAGCGGCGGTTGTAATATTCCTTTCGCTTTCGCTTTCGCTATGGCTATGCCCAATCGATCTCTCTGGACTCGCTTCATCTCCGCACCAGTGGTCTAGTGGTAGAATAGTACCCTGCCACGGTACAGACCCGGGTTCGATTCCCGGCTGGTGCATTTTTGTGTGTTTTCAAAAAAATACAGTAGTGCTTTATTGTAATTCGAAGGTTTGTTTAAACTTGTAATTGTGGAACGCTGAAGTCGATAAATAGTAGATCTTCTAGCCAGAAAACGCATTTTTTAATATTGAAATGAAACAGACGCGGGATCTTACAAAAGGTTGAAGTCCGAGGAGGAGCGGGAGTGGAGGATTGCGGGGAGAGGGACAAGCAGCTCGTTATCCTTCCACTGTAGGGAGAGGGAGGTTCTCGTTGCTCTGTGAAACCAGCCTCACGCGTTCCCCTCCACTTTAGGTCACAAGACAGTCCTCCCCCCTTCGAGGGAGGGCCTTGCAAGCACTCTCTATTTTTGTGTGTTTTCAAAAAAATACAGTAGTGCTTTATTGTAATTCGAAGGTTTGTTTAAACTTGTAATTGTGGAACGCTGAAGTCGATAAATAGTAGATCTTCTAGCCAGAAAACGCATTTTTTAATATTGAAATGAAACAGACGCGGGATCTTACAAAAGGTTGAAGTCCGAGGAGGAGCGGGAGTGGAGGATTGCGGGGAGAGGGACAAGCAGCTCGTTATCCTTCCACTGTAGGGAGAGGGAGGTTCTCGTTGCTCTGTGAAACCAGCCTCACGCGTTCCCCTCCACTTTAGGTCACAAGACAGTCCTCCCCCCTTCGAGGGAGGGCCTTGCAAGCACTCTCTACTTGGAACAGGGCGTGCCACACATCATGCCGCACATCTCCCCTCCTCGCACTCCAAGACTCTCCTGTTCTCCAACCTTGTGCGCCCCCACTCGGGTTACAGGCTCGCGTTACTGAGCTCGGCAACTCAACCGTCTCCATCGTTAACATCTAAACGCCCTCTTCTCAACCCACGTCTTGCATGTGGGATTTATAACAACCTTCCCCTGCCTCTTCTGCGCTTCTCCATTCTCCATGCTCGATTGCAGTCAACACCCAGTGAAGGGCAACCGAGGTCCCTTGGGATCACAGCCCTCAGAAATACAGAGTGGAATAACTGCAGATCCAAACTCTCTCAAATTACTCCTAATGCTTTTACTTGAAGACAAAACTCAAAAAATCATTAGCCCTGCTCATTATCATCCACATAGGCCAGCAGAACTTTATCGGCTTCTTTCAAAGTGTAATAGAAAGATAAATTTCAGCAGACGTTTTAAAAATATATGCAAAATGCGGAAGCTTAGATGTTTGACAAAAAAACCCAAAGATTTATGATGAAACTGGATTTATTGGAAAGGTTTTACAAGCAAATAGTATCTGTAATGCCAAATTCCACCACTTTTGCGACCATTCTTCGGTTCAACCCGTACCAAAATAGGAAGGTCATAATAGATTATGGATATCCATCGAAACCCAGAGGATAAAGAACCTATCAGATACTTTGTTTGCAAATGTTATGATGTAGGAAATACACCAAGTGTGTGAATCGTTTGGGAAAATGTTTCAAAAGAATGTTACTTCGTGAAACACAATGCTTGTTAGATTTGTTGAGTAGATTTTAAGAATCTTTCAAGCAAATCTCAGTGTTCTTCTTGACTGGGGTTACAGAAACCTATGCTCTTATAGAAATGTATGTAAGATGTCGGAGGATAGATAATACACGTCAATTGTCTCACAGAATGCCTCGAAAATATGTTATCTCATGGGCTGTGATAATTACGGGATATACATATAAATAGATTCAATGACCACGCATTAAACACGCACATTGGTGGTGTAAAGCCACATCCTACAACCATTGCTAGCATCCTTCTGAATCTACTTATAGCTCAACACTTAGTATTGATTCAAATGATGTTGATGTTGATGAAACTTCTAATTTGCAATGTAATGGTTATGGGACCGATGGAATTAAACAAGAACCACAATAATGAGTTGTTGCTAATCTTTTCACTTCTCGTCAATAAGAATAGACAATTTGCCATAATTGAAGTATCACAGACCTAGAGAATTAGCCCTAAATTTGATGGGTGATGCTTTAAGATCAAAGTGTAGGTTTTCCTCTAAATCATCTTAGTAAGCATGCAATGCACATCGAGACTGTTTAGAAATAATCTTCATTAAAGTCATTGCATCACCATAAGAGCATTAATATATGCATCACATCATATACATATTTAATGATTGACTATGGTTTTTGATATTTTTATCATATTGTTAAATTGATATCATACCTAAGACTAAAAAAAGAGAGAAATTGCCTTTTATCCTTATCTCCATGTTTCTAAAATATAATTTGATCCAAACATGATTCCATCTATCTCTATCTCTATATAGGATTAAAGATAAACTTAAGTGTCCATGAACCTCTTTATTTCTATACTTGATGTGCTTTCCATTTTCCCCACATCAAGATCCCACTTTCTCAAGATCTCTCTCAATCCAAGGTTGGTACAATAAAACCTACCATTAACATGAAGAACCTAAGGTGATTAATGTTTGATACAATGAAAGGTGATCTTGCCTTACCAACCCAAATCCTTTGTAGTACTAACCTTGTGTTTTTGTTTGAATTATGTTTTAATTTTTTGTTTTGTGCATTATGTTATGTCTAGTGTCTTTTTCATGCATGCTTTGTGTTGTCATGTTGCATTTCGCTTCACCTGCGTGCTTCTTTTATCCTCATGCTTTCTTGTCATAGGATCTTGAATGTTGGGGGCTAGGTCTTCCCCTAGATTCAATGCCATCCTATCTCCTCAAAATTTGGATAATTGAACCCCTCTTGACCTATTTGTACTTTAGTGTGTGTATGAGCATAATTTCATATTGTCACTAAAGCGGGGGCTATTAAATATAGTGTCAAAAATTATCACCCCTGACAATTTCACACTAGGTTTAGCTCCTCCCATGTGCTTGGATCTATTATACATTAAATTGTCCATTTTTATAAATATTATTGGAAAATTAAACAATGCATTTAATATGTTTTCCTCGACACTTTTAATCCCTGAAAAAGGTGGATCTACTCTAGGGCATACTACACCCTAGAAAAACTAATTTGGATCCAAATTCAAATATGTCGGTGGAAGTAATTAATTATTTTGATTTCCAATTTCAAATGTTAGCTATTGGCATTTTATTTTCAGAAAATTAGAATAATTGTATATAAATACAAAGTATTTTCACCATTTTAATCCTGACAAGAGTCCTTAGCAATTTGAAGAAGCATAATTGAGAATTCAAGAGCAGTCAAGAGAAAATTATCAAGATTATTGCAACATTTCATCATTGAAGAATCATCTCATATGTTATGTGAGTTTTTGTTCATGTTCACATGCATTTTGTTTATGAGCACTAACACTTGTAGGTGATCAAATTAATTCAAGGAACAATTGATCCTTGAAGGTGATGAGTGTGAATTCAATCCATCAAGGAGATCAAATATGAGTGGTGAGTTACAACAAGGTTGTCAATTCATTATTTATTTATCATTAGTCTTTATCCAACCAAGTATACACTCTCTTTTATCATAATATACCATTGTGGAGTTGGAAATAACAACACAGAGTTTGAATTAGGCAATACCCTATATGGAAAAACCCTTCCCCTCTTCTCATGTGTGCAGGTTTCATATTTGAAATGAGTTGAAGGAAGATTGAAGGATACATATTCATTCATGCAAGTTCTAACCCTACAAGTTGTCAAGACACAAAATTTGCATTTTCTCATCAACAGATGAAGTTTTGGCAACAACTCCCAAAAGATAGAAGCTATAGACCAGGGACCTTAGGCCTATGATTTTAGTTTATACAAAAAATGAGAACATTCTAGGGCATACTATACCCTAGAGCAGCTAGATCTACATCAACTTTAAATTCTAGGTTCATCTATGTCCGCTCTCTGCATTTCTAGATCCAAATTTTGTCTTTCTACAATCGGTTTATCAAAAATCATAATAGATTGCTACGTTTACATAGTTTTCATAAGTAGATCATTGCATTTTAGAAATTAGTTAGTTAACAATCATAACATTCACATCATCATCCATCACACCTCCACAAACATTGGATTAAAGCTTTGATCCGCCATTTTGGCTCTCTCGAATAGGCTTGTAGCCAAGTGGTTCTTGAGGTCATCTTTAATCCAATCTAAAATAATTGGGAAGAGGGTCTCAAATCCTTTTCCCAATTAAACACAAATCCATGATCTCCTTGTCTTGATATCTTTCTAAAAATTCTAATATGGGTAGTTGGATCTATTCCTACTAAGTTGAAAATATAAAAGAGTGACATAATGGAAACTAATGATGAAAATCCATAAGCGCACTAGAAGGTAAGTCTTGTAAAATTACCCTTATAGAATATAAAATGAGATAAAGATAAATGTAGATATTAAAAACAATGTTATGGTAGTATTAGGTATCATGTACTACCCATGATAAATTAAGGTATTAAAAGAAAGGAGTTAAGGATGGATAAATTAAATCAATTACATATTTATGGAAATTTTATATAAAAAGATAGTACAAGAATTTATTGGTGAGATCAAGAAAGGTTTTTGAGGAGAATTTAATGATAATTATAAAAAATAAGGACGAAGAAAGAATGTTGAAACAATCCTAGGATTGAGAGGAAAGATAATGGAAAAGGTTTGAAAAAATGTCAAAAGCATCAAGAGAGTACATCAAGAGGGATACAACTAATAAAAATCCAAGTATTGAGAAAGGTAGATCCTTAATGGATATGGAATTCATGAAGAACCTAAGGTGATTAGTTTTTGATACCATGAAAGGAAGAAATGGTGTAGAAATAATTCATATACCGGCCCTTAATAAGATGCATATGCAAGAAAAATGATCTTATACTTATAGGAAATATATTACACAAAGAAGATCATACCATGACAAGATGATCTATATCGTTAAAACACTTTTTTGAGAAAATAACCACACTCTAGACCTCGAAACTCTTCCACTCTATTTCTCTTGCTCTTTTTTCTTCTAGCATTAGGCACACCTTATTAATTATCCCTAACCCATTTCTCTTGAGTCATAGAACTTTGGACAAGTCTATATTTTCCTTTACTACAAAATGCATCTGACGCTCTATATCCCTAATCCCTTATTCCTTTCCTTTACCATTTTGTCCATAGTAAATTTAGTGGTATCAAATGTTCCCTCGCCATAGTCCCACTTCTTCCATCAATATTGGGTATCCCTTTCCTTGATCTTCACTCCTTTTTATATATTTTCCTTTTAAACTCCTATGATTATTTATACAACCAAGTCCCTAAAAGTAAGGTAGCATGTGGTAAGCCTAAACCTTAGTTCACAGCTATTCAATGCAACTTAGACTTCTATAGATTCTACCAACCAATTAAAAACCACCACAAGATAATCCTTTAATGACCAAGGCAATGTCATATGCTAATAGTGATATTTTCATATGTTTCACCTAGTCACTTTCTTGGACTAGTCACAACATGACACATGTCTTACATGCACATAACCACCCAAAGCAAGTGGGAAAGTGAATATTTATGTTATTAAATTTGAAAACCTCGTTATCCAATAAATTATTTCCTTAGCCTTTATAAAAATAAAAAGAGTGATCAATCAAAAAGCCTACATGTATCCAAGCAACCTTTATGCTTATCCAAGAAACCTTTATCCATATCCAAGAAAAATATATCCCTTTTCACACCCCTCTCATACACGAAAGAAGAGACACTCAACAAAAGAATAAAAATGCATCCTTTTGTGTGTATCATAGATAGTTTGGTCATACTACTGATGAATGTCATACTTTAAATAACATATTAGCTAACCTAGATCCTTGTAGAGATGACTATGATAAGATGATAGACTAAATAGTTATGGATTTGTTCCTTGCTATGCGGTAGTTGTAGTATCATTAGATACCCATTACCATGCATGGGAGTACAAGATATTTTTGTGCAATCATATTCTATCATTAAGGAGCACAACAATTCAATCAATATAGGATCACTTCCACCCCTACGCTTTGGGGGTAAGAGTGGCTAGCCTTGTATAAAGTGAATTCCTTTAGAAAATGGGTCCTTTATCTCCCCTTTACCTCCTTAAAATATTAGTGTAGCAAGTACATTAACATTATAATGGGGGAATATTACCCTGCATATTACAATTACCAAGTATATTGGCCCCTTTTTAGTTGTGATATTACACATCCTCTAAAGGTGTGTCCTTTCTATCACATCGTGTATCCTTTAGTATTAATATTACATAGATGTTCACTAAAGTGTGTACTTTTCAATATATGTTGGTGGTCCTCTTTGTGGTGGTATTAGGATTGATAACCCCTGAAGAGTGTGGCTTTTCATGACATGCTATGACCCCTCTGAGGTAGTACTATGCTTGGTACTCCCTAAGGAGTGACCCTTCATTCCATGATTTGTCATATTTTAGTGGTGGTGTCATTCGTGAAACTCTCTAAGGTGTGACCTCCCATGTATTGCATATTGTCCTTTGACATATTAATATGATCTATTGAAATACACCCTTGGTAGTGGTGTTATTTATAATGACCCCTAAGGCATGGTCTTTTGATGTTCATCCCCTACAATGTTAAACGGTGTACACCCCCTAAGGTGATTTTTTGTTTGTCCTTAGTGATGTTAAGCTTTGTAAACCCCCTGAGGTGATTTTTGTCTCCTATAATGTTAAACAGTCCCCCATGACATTAAACTTTGTGTGTAAAGCCCTGATGTACAATTTACAAAAGAATCTATGGATTTGGTATAACCTAGCTTGTTGATTCATGAACTTGAGCACTTGTTAACATGGTTACCTAGCATAACAAAACTTGCTTGCCAATGGAGCTATGTGTTTCATGAGATACCTAGCATAATGCAACTTGTAGCTAGCCTTGTGGAACCCATCATATTGCATGGACACCTAGCTTAACACAACTTGCTAGGTAGTGGATCTATGTAGCTCATGAGTGATTTGGCATTAACCCAACTTGCTAAGTCCTCATGAGAGCATTATCTTATCGAACATCATATTCGAGAGATGAAGTTTGGTATTTGAGACAAACTTAAGACTGAGGTCTCTTTTCCTTACCAAACCAAATCCTTTGTAGTACTAACCTTGTGTTTTTTTTGCATTATGTTTTGTGTTTTTTTTTTGTTTTGTTTTGTTTTGTGCATTATGTTATGTGTAGTGTCTTTTTCATGCATTCTTTTTTTTCATTCTACATTTCACTTCACATGTGTGTTCCTTTTGTCATCATGTTTGCTTGTCATAGGATCTTGAATCTTGGGGGCTAGGACTTCCCCTAGATTCAATGCCATCCTATCTCAATATTTGGATAATTGAACCCCTCTTAACCTATTTGTACTTTAGCATGAGTTTGAGTGTAAGTTCATACTCTTACTAAAGTCGGGGCTAAATGTAGTGTCAAAAAATGTCACCCTTAATAATTTCACACTAGGTTTAGCTTCCCCAATGTGCTTGGACCTAATATGCATTAAATTTATCATTTTTATAATATTATTGGGAAATCAAATTATGCATTTAATATTTTTCCCTTGACACCTTTAATCCCTAAAAAAGGTGGATTTGGTCTAAGGAATACTACACCCTAGACCATCTAATTTGGCTCCAAATTCAAATATGTCGATGTCGGTAATTAATTATTTTGATTTACAATTTTAAATGTCATCTATTGATATTTGAGTTTTGGAAAATTAGAATAATTGCATATAAATACAAATTATTTTCAGTATTTTAATCTAACAAGATTCTTTAGCAATTTGAAGAAGAATAATTGAGAATTCAAGAGTAGTCAAGAGTAGAATTATCAAGATTATTGTAGCATTTAATCATCCAAGAATCATTCCATGTGTTATGTGAGTTTTTGTTCATGTTCACATACATTTTTTTTATGATCACTAACACTTGTAAGTGATCAAATCAATTCAAGAAACAATTGATCCTTGAAGGTGATGAGTATGACTTCAATCCATCAAGGAGATTGGATATGAGTGGTGAGTTGCAACAAGGTTGTCAATTCATTAATTATTTATCATTAGCCTCTATCCAACCAAGTATACACTCTCTTTTATCATAATCTTCCATTTTGGAGGTAGAAATACCAACACGAGGTTCAAGTTAGGCAAGCCCCTATATGAAAAAACCTTCCCCTCTTCTCATGTGTGTAGGTTGCAGATTTGAAGTGAGTTGAAGGAAGATTTAAGGATACTTGTTCATTCATGCACTCTAACCTTGGAAGTTGTCAAGACACAAAATCTGCATTTTCTCATCAACAAACGAAGTTTCAAAAACAACTCCCAAAATATAGAAGCTACAAACTAGGGACCTAAGGCCTATGATTTCAATTTATAGAAAAAGGATAAGATTCTATGGAATATTGTGCCCTAGAATAACTAGATCTATATCAACTTTAAATTCTAGGTTCCTCTGTGTCTTCCCTTTGCATTTTTGGATCTGAATTTTGTCTTTCTACAATCACTTTATCATAAATCATAACAGACTGTTGCATTTTCATAGTTTCATAAGTATATCATTGCATTTTATAAATTAGTTAGTTAACAATCATAACATTCACATCATCATCCATTACACCTCCACAAACATTGGATTAAAGCTTTGATCCACCATTGTGGATCTCTCGAATAGGCTTGTAGCCAAGTGGTTCTTGAGGTCATCTTTAATCCAATCCAAAAAAATGGGAAGAGGGTCTCAAATCCTTTTCCCAATCAAACACCAAGCCATGATCTTCCTATCAATGTATTTCTAAAAATTCTAATGGGTAGTTGGATTTATTCCTATTAAGTTGAAAAATATAAAAGAGTGACCTAATGGAGACTAATGATGAAAATCCATAAGTGCACTAGAAGGCAATTCGTGTAAAATTACCTTGATAGAATATAAAATAAGATAAAGATCAATGTAGGTATTAATAATAAAGTTAAATGGTAGTATTAGGTGCCATGTCCTACCCTTGATAAATTAAGGTATTAAAAAGAAAGGAGTTAAGGATGGATAAGTTAAATCAATTAAATATTTATGGAAATTTTATATAACAAGGGAGTACAAGAATTTATTGGTGAGATCAAGATAAGTTTTGAGGATTATTTAATGATAATTATAGAAAATAAGAAGGAAGATGAAAGAATGTTGAAACAATCCTAGGATTGAGAGGAAAGATAATGGAAAAGGTTTGAAAAATGTGAGAAGCATCAAGAGAGTGCATCAAGAGGGATACAACTAATAAAAACACTAGTATTGAGTTAGATAGATCCTTAATGGATATGGAATTCAAGAATATTAAATAGAGTGATTTATAACATAAATTATAACTATAGAGAAACATATTTAAATTAAAATGATAAGGAATTTGAAAGAATACAAGACACTAATGAACTTCGAGAAGTTTGACCAAGTATTTTTCTGAATAATATAAATGTGGTTGTTATGGGGAAGAAGAGGAAGTAAAGTTGTTAATATATGATGAAAAGAAGATAATACTTAGAAATAGAATAAACAAAGCTAAAGAGAACTATGAGGAGATGAACCCCATGGACTAAGATTCAACTCCCATATTAAAAAAATCAAGAAGGGTTTCTAAAGAGTCCATATAGGTAGTGAATCCTTAGGGTAAGAGAAAGGAAGATCAAGAAGTAAATGTGTATGAGATTTGTGACATATATTAGGAAGCGACTTCTTAGATGTTTAGTATCCAATAGATAACAATAGAGAAAAGACTTTATTCAAGTAGAAAAGGATTGAAACTTGACAAATAATTCATGATAAAAAGAGAAAAATAACTCCAAGAGTATAGAATAGATTAGGAGAAAGGATAATCCCTAACCATAAAAAATAAATCAAGAACACATTTATCTCCACCAAATATGGATGCACATATGATTAAGCTCCCAATTTATAGTAAATACACTAGGGGTAATATTGACATCGCTTTACCTTGGAGATTCATTAGAGTGGGGTTAGCATTAACATTGACTAGGCCCAATTATATGATCTTGTTGATAACCTCAATGATGAAGCACTAATATGGTGCATTAAATATTGCCCTTTAAGAATGATAAAATATCTAAAGAATTGAGTCACTTATTTTTGAGAACTTTCCACTCGCCCAATGTATGAACAAAAAACATAAATAAAATATGGAAGATGAAAAAAACTGAGGATGAATTAGTAAAATATGATAAAAAAATGATTTATAAGTGTAGTTAGAAAATTAGAAGAACCTTCACATAAGATAAATTAATTGAGTGGTTTATTTTAGGGCTAACCCATCACAATATAGTAGAAGTAGATGAAAATGTTTCCTCTTCATATGAGGATTTGCTAGAATTGATCACCATAATAGAATCCTAGACAAAGGTATGGGAGAAAAATTAAGTAGGAAATGATAAGGATGCATGATTCTCCAAGGAACTACAATATTTTTTTAGACTAATTCTTGGCTCCATTGTATCAAGCAATTACAAATACTCCAATGCCTAGATTGCCTATGTCTTGTAAAAATTATATTCAACTAGGAAAAGAAATACAATTTGTTGGTTAGTACTTAATAGAAGAATATACTATGCTAAGATTTTATGGATCAGGAGTAGAGCCATACAAACTTCCAATACATGTGAAAAAAATGGTTTTTACATTGGAATATGTATGGCAGATGGAGAGTAATGATCAACTATACTTTATCAGCCAACAAAAGAAGAGCCAATAAGATACTTTATCATTTAGTGTGGTACATGAACTTTTGAAAGAAAAAAAAAATTGATGTTGTCTCTCACTGGCAATATGATCCATGTGAAATCATTAAATCAAGGATTATGGCCAATAAGAATGATGCAAGTAGAATTCAACATCAAAGTAAACCCTTGCATGAAAACTTGAGAAACAAGGATTCTTGGGATGAGGTCAAAATAGTGATGGAGAAAGTTGTTCCTAAGAAATGTATTTGTTTTGAAAAATTGTTAGCAAAAATTATGGAATTGCATCAACAGAGGAAAATAAGCAAATCAGGAGGTACACCAATTTTTATGAAAAAGTGATCTACCATCTACTAAAGTAAAAATACCAAATTCTCTTAAAACAACTTGTAAAGAAAAAATTGGACACAATAAAAAAACTATTGCCTTTTGGTCTATGAGGAAGGATCTAGGTGAACCAAAATCTAGTGCATTTCAAGATATCAAAGAAGATTATGAGTTTAGCAATTTGTGGAATATGTAGCATCCCTCTAAATTTTAAGAAACAAATGATGATAGGGAAGAGCAGTGTACAATATGCAAGAAAATTCAAATCTGGTTTAAATGAGAACACAAAATAAACATATACTTCAGGAGCAACCATAGCCCCCCAAAATGGGTTATGAACGTGGTGGTTTGGGGTCCAAAGGACAAGGCATTTGGATGGAAATAGAGGTAGGCCATAAAAAACCTAGTGATTTGCAAGGCCTCAGAGCTAATAAAGTATCCCAAGGGCATACAAGGATAGTTGAAACAATTCATTTTGTTATAGCTTCAATTCATAATCCTCATGGTCAAATACAATCACAACCAGGACATGCTCATGGTGGAGAATATAGTGTAATGGACACTTCCACTGGTAGCGATGGTATGGATAGTAGTACTAATAGTGTCCAACATGTGCCACAACAAAAAATTACACACAAGAGGCCAACAATACAAGATACTACATAGACACCTAGTGATCAAGGAATTTTGAAGAAGCAAAGGATTATGATAGGTCCAATTCCAACTACTAGTACTAGTACCACTACCTTAATTTCCATCCCAAAGGAGTTATTTCTAGGAACTCCTCTAGTTAGTGTGACTGCAACAACAATGGCTAATTCTCAACCTCGGGCTTAGTCTCAGATAATCGAAGATGTTCTCATCACTCCAAGTACTCCTCCATTCAAGTATTCCATTTTTTCTATAGCCCCATGTTTTGATTACAATGATGAGTTTAAAAAGAAATAAAAAATGTATAAAAAATAAAGGAAGAAATTGATAGAGAGTACATCTACTGTAACTTCAAAGCTCACAACAACCAGGGTATTACCCACATTTGATGCAAATAAAAAAAACATGGAGTACATGTTTGTTGTTCCCATAGTTCAAAATAAACCAGAGAATTAGATGGATCACTCTGAATTTTAGGTGAGCAATTTCCAATTGGTTTTTTTTATACAAAAATTATGACAAAATTAATGTATCAAAAAGAACAATGAACTAGTGTACTCATTGCTAAAGAAAGAGAGAGAAAAAAAAGGTTAAAGATTCAAATAGAAAACTTATAGGAAGATCTAGAAAATGAGAAAACAAAGAGTCCTGAAAGCAATAGATAACAAGAGCCATGAATTAGAAAAAATATTAAAAAATTGCCTCTTCATCTACAAGAAAAGAGGATAAACAAACAAAGGTGGAATTGAATGAACTGAAGAAAAGGTTAGATGAGAGAAAAACTAAATATGATGATGAAAATCCACTTTAAAAAATTTAAAATAAAATCTAGCAAAAGAAAAATATTGGGAACA
>VDFB02151748.1:0-12667 GCA_007258455.2 Sequoia sempervirens | reverse complement strand
TAATGAAATAGAGGGAAATAAGTGCATCATACCCCATTTTCCCTTTCTATTTATAGTAAAATTGGTGAACCTCCATTTCATTTAGCCTACCACCATTTCCCATCACTTCATTTTGGTGACCCTAACCTTCTTGCACTATAAATTTTATGATTTGGAGTCCATTCAAACCATAGATATAGGATTTTCATTCCTTTGCATTGCATTGCATTGATTTGCATCTCATTTAGGATTGTTAACTTGCATTGCATTTAGGATTTTAGGTTTGCATTTTGCATGCTTTAAAATCTATAAAAAAATAAAAAAAAATTACATTAATTTTGCATAGTGTTTACATATTAGTGTATATTGAATCAGTCATATTCAAAATTTGAGCCAAAATTGCATTTCAAAAAGTGTCATATTATTCATCGTTTTCATTCACTTCACTTGCATTTAGACAAAAAATTCTAGAAAAATCAGTCATTGAAAGTGGAGTTTATAACATGAAATAGGAAACCCTAGATCTGATCTTCAAACTCAAATTTATTTTTTTGTAACCCTTGTGCTAGGAGCCATTTTCCCTAGGGTGAATGTGTCTTTACATAGGTATCATTTCAGACTTTTGCATAGTGATTTTTCTATGTTTGCTTTCTGCTAATTTTTTATTAAATCTAGATTTTAGTTTCAAAAATTAAAAAAAATTGTCATCTTTTAAATTAGGTTTAATTGGTCTAATTGAGTGCATTGTTTGGAAATCAAAATTGGAATTAAAAGACATCATTTTTAGACTTTTTCATAGTAAAATAAGTAAATTATCTTGTTTAAAATATGAAAATTGTTATTTTTTACATACTTGCATTGTACTTCATATTCTAGGGTGCTTGATTACATCTATCTAGAGCCTATTCCCCATTTTGGGTGCACCTAGATTTGGTGAAACTTGTATGAGCTTCACAACCTGGTGTCCCATTACCAATACTATAGTGAAACGTAGATTGAGATTTATGCCATCCTACGTTCCTACATTCATTGTGGATCTTGAGATTTCCAACTCTCACTCATAGTGTTGATACTAGTCAATGCAATATGGACCATAGCTTTGATACCTCCTTTTCCCATGACCACCCTACCTACAACCAATGTGACTAATGTTGACACAATGGTTGTGTTAGTTCCCCAAATTTTCACCGTATTTGCTAAGCCTTGTGTGAACTTAGCACATTGGGACTAACATGGGACTGCTTTAAGGTTGTGGATAACCTGTTTGAAGTAGACCTCTAGATTATGACTCGGCTTCCCTATTTGATGTCACCTAACTATCAATTTATGAAGGTAAAGGGTAATTATTTGCATAAAATAAACCTAATGTTGGAAAGAAACTAAGGTGATACACCAAAACAACCTAGACCTGCTAATAGCCTTACACATTCAAATTAATATCTCAAATCTAACTCACACAACTCCCTATCCAATGTAGTTCACATCAATAATTTATAAAGAGGTCTATAACAGTGTTTTTAAAAGGAAAAAATAGATTTCACAATCAATAAAACCACTAAAGAACACAATTTATAACTTGTAAACATACATTTTATGTCAAATGGATGCCTGAAACATGGGACAAGTTTGTAAGGAAAAATGACTTTTCACAAAACAGACTGATCAACCATTAATGACACACCATAAAACATGACAAGAGAAGATAAAAATTCTCCAATCTATTAAATCAAAGTGCTTATTGTATAATAGGTCTATCTAAGTTACAATATAGCTCCATGAAAATAACTCCAAGAAAGTAAGCTATCCTCCTGCTAGAAAAGAAAGAACTCCTCCAAATGATCAAAAACAACATACTTAAGTCAAAACCATCAAAAACCCCCACACAAGTGTTTCTAGAAAATTTTGGTTGGATAAAATAGAAAAGAACCCAAAATAACCTTCTATAACTCTCCAAAATGTCCTCCACATGAAGAAAAAATAAGCCAAGTCAATAATCACCCCAAAAATGTGACAACAAAAACCTCCAACCGGCCTCCCTTTCACCAAAATCAGTCAAAACAGTATCCCACACATCTCACACTTCTGCAAGTCATCAATGGTCCTCTTACAAGACTTGACCACATTCTCCATCATGCAATATGTGTTTTTTTGAAAATACATGGCTTTAAAAAATCATTAAAGATAATGACCTTGTTAAGTGATTCATAAAACATCACTTAATAAGTCACTTTACAATTCAAGCATAAGATCAAAGGTCCCCACCATTTATATGTATTACATTTGTATTTGAATAAACTAAAAGTGACTTTCAAATCACTTATATGATATTTCAAAAATTGAAAATAATTTTAACATATAATATCATATCTTAAAGCCCTAAAAACGTTCCAAGGCATTGACTATCAACTCACCAAATTCTACATTTTACTCACACATGTCATACACATTGTTTTGCAAAGACATTATAGTCTTCAACAACACTTGACCAATATGGCCACCTCCAAGTCCCTTGGAAAGCATATTCCAAGTCGCATGATATTGGGCACAACAAGGCATTACACATATGTCACATGGCATACTCTATATTGAATTGCACACTCCATTGGAAAATTGATGACTTAGCAAAGTTTAAAACAAAAAAAATGGAAGAAGTATTAAGGCATAAAATTCCTAAGGGAGAACACCATATGTTTCAGCCTCATCATTTACCATGTGTTGTATGTTTGAAAACACTTAGCAATAAGTTGAAATAGAGGGGAAAATCTCTAAGGCATAAAATGCCTAAGTGATAACATACATATTTCAGCCCCATGTGTTTGATTTTAAAAGCAAGGGATAAAAAATTCCATCAAAATCTAAAGGAGGTCAAACCCTAAATGATAAAACACCAAAATGATGAAAAAACATCATCATTTGGTCGTTGAAAAAAACTGGAAAGTGATGTTGTACCGCCATGGGGTTTCAAGGGCACAATGGAAAATGCTTTACTAATTGGTTTTTGGGTGATTCTTTGACATTTTATTGCATGAAATCATAGGTAAAAACATTTGTTTTGTATAAATCTGCATTTTTTCCACCTGGAGGTCACTTTTTTGGACTTAGAGGCTACGACCTGTAGCATTTTGATGAACTTTGCTTCATTTCTTGTTTTTTGTTGTTGCTCTCCTATTTGACAATCGCCATGGGAAGCTTGTATGAAGCTTAACAATAAGTTTTTAGTGGAAAAACTCTACACATTTTTAGGACTGCCAATTAACACTCTTTTTCATTCCTCACTAATAACTTTCATATTCTTTGCATCTTTCATTAGTGAACTTGAACTACCCTTATTAGACTATGCAGCATATCATGAAATGACTCTTGTGTTGGGGGCTGTCTACTTACCTCATTCACATGCTTATCTTTTCCTCTTTGATCTATTCTAACCACTGGTGATAGTGACCTTTTCCTTCATCAAGATTTGGTGTATATGATTGCCTTCCTTCCACTCTTAAACCTATTAGAATCACTAAAATCATTATCTTTTAATGGGTAAAAATGATATAGCATCTTATATACTATTGTTGTTATAGATTCTTGACATTCCTTGCATACAATGTGTTGCTCACCCCTAGTTTTTTTGTTTATGTATGCATATTTATGATTGTTGCAACTCTAGTTAGGTACTACCATGATTAAAAAATTTCCATAGTGTTAATCATGAATAATATTTTACATGTTGCTATAGCATAATTAATACTGGAAACATGCATAGCTTTACTGTTTTCCCTTGAAGGAACAATCTATTTATCATGACCTCGGCTTGACTGTAAGAGTCATTTACTATCAAAGATGCTTTTGAACTATGTTTGTAGCTTGCATCAATGGCCTTCACTATCTTATTGATCATCCATGATAGCAATTTTCAATCTTGTACATATGTTGCCATGGTTGCAACATGATTCAATGTCATTGCACAATGTTTACTCTGAATAAACGACTACATGAGATGGTCCATTTTATCTCTCCATGATGCATGCACATTCCTCAAAATTTTAAATTCTATTGAAAATTTTGGATTCCATAGGGATAGTATTGATTCAGTGGCATATAAAGGCACCATGAAAAGTGCAATAACAATCCATTTTTGTTTCTTGCCTCCCACTACTGGATTCTTTTCTCTCTTTCTGATCATGAGAGACTATCGGCCTCCTCATTCTTTTGTGTGCCTCAACCTGCCACTCTCTTTCCCCATAGAAAACAATGATGCCTATCTATTTTTGTCACTTTATTCTTATTGCATTTGTATGGCTGAATCATATGTATAGCAATAAACACTGGATCTTTGCTCATGCTTGGGAAACCTTTCACCAAAAGATTCCATGAATGAACCTTACCCAAAGCACGCTTTAGGACCTCCATGCATACAAATACAAGGATTGTCGTTTATCATTTTGCAGCAGTGGTACTAAGATGATGGTACTGCCCCTCCCTTGGACATTGCTCTCTTCTTGAAATTGGATACATATGTCCTCCTTTTTGATTTTTTTAAAAAGATATGAAATGATTCTAAGCAATGCCTTATTGGGACAATGAGATCACCAAAATTATAGGAACTATCAAATGAAGGTATATTATTGACACCTATCCCTTTTCTATTCACTTGTTAGGACTTAGTAATGACTGTCCAAAGAGGAAATGAGATAGTGGCAACAACCATTTATATTATTTATCTCACTACAATCCATTTCATGGCTATAGTCATTTTGTTACCCAGTTTAGATTTATTTTTTCAAATTCATAGATAACATGAAGACAAACCTGTATCCTTTAATGGTACTACTCTTATTCATACCTATGCTCTATTCCCTTGAAGCACCATGATTTATGATGGTTTTTATGCTAAATATCTTCATTAAAAACACCCCTATCCAAGTATATTCCTTCACGATTACAGCCTATTGTTGAAATGGATTATCAATGGTATGACAAGGAAAAAATGTAACTGTGCTTTGCTTCCTTCACTACTTGTTGATGATTGTTGATTTTTTTTCATATGCACTTGTAACATTGTAATGCTTGTTGTCCTACATGAACCTTCATGACCGTCTTGTAGCATAACTTCAAAGTTGTTGTTCATATACACTTGTACTATGGCCTTTTCTTCCAAAATGAGACCTCTCCTAAATCATGACTGCTTAATTGTCATTTGTAACTTGCCATTTCTTGTATGCAATCATGATCCATGTTGGATCAATCATGACGACCAAAACCCCTACATGAAAGGTTGTGAGCATAGGAATTGTATCTTTATCACATCATATGAGGGATCCATTGCTACCATAAACCTCTTGTAATGACATGTTTTAAATAGGCATTTATCTGTGTTAACTAGATTTGATGTTTCTTGAATGTATTTTCCTTTTGTGCCTTTCCTAAAAACATCATGCATTGAATGTTATCTAGCAACTTATTTGTCTAATGTTTGATTGAGAAGGACTTGAATAGAGCCTTGTGCAACTTCATATTTTTTTCTTGTTTTTGTCCTATTTGACATGCTTGGAGTCCTTTCAAGGTTATCATGTTCTCAATCTAAAGGACAACATATAACTTTCATTCATCTAACTTATGAAGGAAGCAAAATAGATGGCCATGTTTCTTTGCATGAAAACAATTATGCCCTATTTTGAAGACTTCCCCATGCTTGTCAACTTGTAAGCTCCTTGATGCATATGCAGCTGATGTTTGTTGTTATTTGGTTGTACTCTTCATTGCATGGCTCATTTGCTCCATTTTTTAATATAGTGGCTACCTCTATTGTCATGCAGTATAAATTTATCACTATTGTCCTTCATGAGACCATTGTAGCATGCATTGTTTGTTGTCCTTATCAATGGCAATGACCTTTACCTATTGCATTCATTTTCACAAGTACACCCATGAATGAACAATATTAATCCCCTTTGCCTCCTCTAGCTCTTGTAAAGGTGTTGTCCTTGTACTTGTATCATAGCCTTGATTCAACCATTGCTCTCTTTCTGTTATATGTAATAAATACACATAGTCTCCTCATTTTAACTTTGTTGGACAGCCACATGTCACATATGTGGGTGACCTAAAAGCTCACTTTCCTATGTGATGTGTGACTGCCCAATAGGGTTATGGTGAGAGGGGCTTAACAACATCTTGAAATGCTTCCTCATTGTTCAAAAGATGCATAATTGAACTTGATGCATCTATGAAGTTACTTCCTTCTTTTTATAAACAAATCATGGATCTTCTTAAGAATATTGAAGGACATATCAGCAAAATATGTTGCATCTTAACTCATACCATTTATCCACCCTGGAAGTGACCTTCAATACGTGACTAAATTTTACTTGATAATGGGAGCAAAGATTCCGCCGTTCTGTAATCTCCTCGGCCCTTCCAAAGCGATGCTGAGGCTCTTAACGGGGAGCTATATTTACCCCTTCACGTTTGTATTTGATTTCAACCGCATTAGCAAAATCAAAATCAAGGTCTTACAATCTGGCCAGAATGAAAAATGTTTTACATGTTGGATGTGTTTGATGACTTCATTGTTTTCCAAGACATCCAAGGTTTGCATGCTTATTTTATGCACTTATGGATCAGTTTATACATGCATAGGTAGGTGTGTATGTAAGGATTGAATCTTTCATTGCTTAGAGCCTCACTCTAATATCATTTCTTTTTCAAATGTTGGGGCAAGGAGCACTATAGAGTTGGGAAGGACACAAGTAGTTCAAGGCAGCAGCATGGCAACCCGTAACCAATCATTCTCAAGAAATGACTGGTTCAATTCTTATATGCACATTATTTCTTTCCTTTATTTATTCATGTATGAATTGCTTCATATGTTCATTGAATAAGAGAGTTAGTCCCTTGGCTTGTGAGGGACATGTACATTTCAAGATTATCAATAAAATACTACATTTGTATATCTATGATTCTCTTTCTCGTTTGTTGTAATTGCAACATTGAAATGACAAAATGCAATCTATTCATTTGGCAATCACTAGTAGTGTTATGGTTTATCTTTTAAATGTTTGAACAACATGAAAAAAACAAACACTAAGTTACCTAATTTCAATTGAAAGCTAAAAATCAGCTAACATTTTTTGTGACATCTACTATATGTTTTCCTGCTAAACATGAGACCAGTTGCCTAAGCTTATCTATTGGGCATAGAGTCACTCAGAAAACCAACACCACTTGAAAACAACATTGCAAATGTTGTAACTCATTAAACCAGCAAGATACACTTTGAAAACCTAAAAACCAGCAATGGAGAATAAAAAATACCACCTATTTGTGTTGAACAACACTTAGAGAAAACTAAAAATGCATCTATGAAATGAAACTACACTAACCTACACTAACCAACAAAGAAGCTAGTCAAACAAAACCATTGATAGGTTTTGCAAAACAACTCCCCTTTTTAATCAACAACTGATGCATTGCATGATTATGCATTGCTAAAAGAACATGAAACACATGCAGATATTCAATAGACTATCACAGTGTTTCATAAAAAATGCAAATGAACTTACTTGCACCTTGAAAAAAATCATGCATATTGTTGTCCTGAACTAGACAAGTGAGCTGAATTAGATCACCTTAAACTGTAACTCCAAAATCAACTTCTTCATCAATTACATCCTCATACTTGGGTGCAAGCATGACCTCTGGTACTTTAGTGGCCTCCGAACTGGCCAAATATCTGATGGGGAAACCTCTTGAATGAACCAAGCTTGGGATTTCCTTGGTGATCTCTTGTTTGTTGAACAAACAAGGCACCTAATCACCCACTTGATTTACATACCATTGTTCCAAATGATCACTCATCTCTTCACTAGAGAACAATGAAATGGCTTCCTCCAACACACTTTCAATCAAAACATCAGCTTCAGGCTCTTTTATACACCAGAAAGGAAGTTGTTTATAATTCTCATTACTACTCAAAGAAAGATGCTCTAAATTAGCCTTGTCTTCTTCTATGGAGGTAGGAAAGTGTTCAAACAATGAAGTAGCTTCCTAAAACAGACCTTCACTTGGTATATCAGCTTCCATCTCTTTTGTATAGTAGAAAGGAAGCTCATCTAACCAAACAAGGCATTGCACATTAGGTTCATGAGAAGATTTTTATTCAAACTTGTGAACCCGTTGTTGAATTTCAGCATGAGTTCCAAACTCCTTTAACAGGTTTGGTTCCTTTTCATCCAATTCTGAACAAAAATGTTCAATTATATCAGTGCACATCTCTTCATAAATCTCAACATTAGCTTTCTCATGCATAACATGCTCAAAAATATCAAATTCGGTTGTACATGGCCCCTCCTCAATCTCATGTTGCTGACTTATGACCAGATTTATGCTCTCCCCATCATGCTCAATGAAGCATGGAAGATCATCAAATGAAGCTGTGAAATCATAGCCTGCATCACCCTTTTCATCCTCTTCATGTTGCTGTCTTGATTCTTGAACCTGCAACTCACCATACTCCTTGATGTCTTCTTGTTGCTTTGAATGTTCATCCTTGTCGATAAAAGCAGTTAATTCATCAATCCAAACTGAAGGTTGGTCCTCTGCAATAGCCTTTTTCACTTCCTAAACTTGCTATCATGTTGAAACATTTTCACTATCCTTGACAACAGCAGGAGGATAAAGTGTAGTGTCCCTCCTGATTGGCCTTTCCTTTGTGATTGATGAATTTTATTTGGGTCGTTTGATTTTATCTGTAAGATTGTTTAATTTAAATTTATTTGTAGAAAAAGGTTTTGATGATTGAAAGCATTAAAATAAACTATTGCATCAAAAGGTATATATATATTTGAAATATAACTAAATATAAATGTAAAATATATAGTAAAAAAAATTAATAAAATAAATACATAAATAATAATACAATTTATAAATAGTAAATAAAATAAAATAAAAATAAAAATGCAAAAAGCTAAATTTAAGTTATTGCATTTGGAAACCGCTTGCATGAAAAGAGGGGAAGAAGAGCATTTATCAGTAGTTTTACAAATTTAAAAAAAGAGGAAAAAGATGGAAAGATTTTGCATGCAGACCATGCATAACTGCAAAAGGAATGACAGGGGAAAAGGACTATTTTTGGGGGCATGCAGAGCACGCAGAAGGGGGTTGGATTTGCGAAGCCACAGGAGGATCTTCTTGCAGGGAGGAGTGGGATCTATTATGTCTTCCTGAGAAAATTTTGAGAGGAGAAAAATACAGAACGAAGAAGGAACTTCTCGCTGCTTGAAAGCTATGGAGGAAAAACTGCATCTAGACAGAACCTGGGATTCGTGCTCTTCACAGGCATGTCCTTCAAGTCTCTTACTTTTCCCCTTAACGCTTTAAAGGAATTGTTTTGTTTATCTTAACTAGAGATTCTTAGTTCAGTCTTCTTGATAGGAGGGACACATATAATCCATTATTCATAGACTTCCGTCCTTATTCCCTATTCAGCCAAAATTATGCAATACTGGTAGAGTTCATGCATGCAGATAGTTGACTCCAATCCTTGCTGCAATGTTCTTAGCTGTGGTACGCTTCCCATCTCCTGTGTGTGAATTAATTTTCGCATTGATGCCTTGGTTGTAGGCGCTAAGAGTCTTTTTGTATGTTCATTCTAGTCGGTATCCTTAGTGAGGGAGTCTCCTGCATGCTACTATATCTGTATAGGTTACCTCTTGCCTAGGGACAGGCAATCTAAATTGTCGATTGATATTCACCTATTTACCATGCACCAATACTCCAAATGGAATGGGAAACTCTTATAGGTCTGTAATTCCCAGATTGTCTCTTTTTAGCATCACCAATTTTCCCCATAATTAGCTAGTGCGTTGTTCTCTTTAAATAATCCATCTTCTCCAGCCAGCTCGATTTTGGAGGCGTGACCATTATACTAAATCCAGCTTGACCTTGTTTTGTGCATGTTCTGCAATCTAGTGTCTCATGAGGGCATCGAATTACTTTTTCCCCAGCCGTTTACTCCTCTTTGTAAGTTTCTTAAGCCTTATCAACTAATACTTTAGCACACCTCAGCCTCTCACCCTACATCCTTATCGTATTTTTATCCTGCATGGAACGATGCACAGGAGTAGGTTTTCAGATAGGTTAGGGAAGTCTCTATCGCTGCCTTCATCCTTTCTGTTCTAATCGATGGGCAGAGGTTATCATGGCGGGTGTATCTTGTATATGCGAATATGGATTTATTTTGTTGTTGTAGTTGGTATTTGATATTTGCAAATTGAGTCGCATTTGCATTACTATGGGTTTCGACCTATGTGCATTTGATAAGCAGGTGTATTACCATTGACCATTCTGTGTAAAGATTCGGCCAGGCTGTGCTCATTATGTCCAATGCCTTTCTTTATCTCTCCCAGCGCAGAAAACTGCTCTTAAAGCCTTAGGATCTTTTGATTATTGCAGTTTTATAGTTTATAAGTGTTGAAACTATGTTTGTTAACGGTATCTTGCATTTGTTTGCCAATTACACCATATTTTGAGAGATACGTGGGAGTATTGTGAGGGTATTCAAGGCCGGTTGATGTCTAGTTAGCAAATACTTGTAATTAGTTTTTTTCTTTGGCTTAAACACCCGCAAATTCCTTTTGTTTAAAAATTATCAGCGCATGAGCTCACCTTTCAGATTGTTCCTGTTAGCATCATTGACGTTCTCCTCAAGTACATCACACTTCTCTTAGAAAGAAAATGGTTCAAATCTCTCATAACAATTGCTCTTGCAACAATCTTGGAGACGAACTTAGCTGCAGTGTGGAATTTAGGCATATTCACCATAAGTATCAACTTGATACAATTGCTATCCATTCGCTGCTTTGTCTCATCATTCTGTTTATACGGTGCTTCATGGCCATTTCAATTTATGCTGTCAGCTATTTGAAACCTTTTGGTTCGCTGCCCTATTTGCTTTTACTTTGTAATATGTTGGTGTATCATAATCTACGTTCATTAGCTTTATGCCTGGCAAAACAAGTTTTGAAACCTAATGAAATCAGCCCCTTCCTGATGCTACACATCAATATTAACTAGATGCTAATTGTAGCCTGTAAGATTTGAGTAACCCCTTGTCTGGTGGCATCGCTCCATGGAAATTGACTTCAAATTCCATCATAAGTTCGTTGTTCACAATGGGCCTCTTAGTCTTACCATCACCCTATTCCACGTGTCTTCCTTACTTTTAAAAATAAAGGATAGATCCTATTATTCTAATAAGAAAATAAGGGAGAATACGAAGTATAAAGGATTTTAAAATAATAATAATAAAATAAATATATGTAAAAGTGATGGATTTTAAAATGCTTATATTTGTATAAATTATTACTTCATCTTTTGACTTTTAAATGTATTCTTCGGGAAATAAACATATAGATGTTATAGATATATTTTATTTATTTATTTATTGATTTTCTTTTAGTAAAATTAATAGTAATTTATTATCGAGAAGCAATAATAAATTAGTTAGAATAGGAATTTAATGATTAATAAGTAGATTTTAATATATATATTTTGATTTGTTTCCATTTTCATATACTTTCTCCATTTATTGGAAATTAGTGAGTTTGAATAAATGTTTATATCATTTAGTAAGAGTGATAATCAACCATTAAAGGAAGATTCAATTAAATAATAGTATTTTTTTTTCTTTTGTGTAAAATACAACATTTAGTTATCATTATTATAAATGGCGAGAAAATGTTTTCTGAAGATGGTACGTTATATTGCAAGTAAAATGTGTAACAACCATATGGTATCGTAGTAGATGGAATGTTGGCTTATGGTTGAAGTAGCATATGAAAAGATATGAAATTTTAATGAATAGCAATGAGTCTATTGTTATTAATGTTAGTGGAAAGTTAATTGGTTGAAGTTGACGCCCTTTTAAGAGTTGTGTTCCTTGTAACCTTTATAGTTGAATGGTAAATCAAAATAGTTGACATTATAGGTTAGTGCCTGTTACTGTAAGTTATTAATTAGTCATTCCTTTACATGATTACTTGGTTCAGAGGTGTTTTTACTCCATTAGTTTTGTGTCAGAGTTATGAATGATTGTCGATGGTCCCTTTTGATGCATATTCGTTTTGAGGTTATATTGATTTGGCAAGTCTTGCTCTTTGAAATTCGGGTTGGAAAATTCTATATGTTGAAGTTTTATGTCGAAACCTTATTGCTTCATTTTACCCTAGTTTGTAGTTTCTTGGTCCATCATTTTCTTGGACTTCCAGAGGCTTGAGATTATTGTCAGTTGATGTTCTCTCTTTATGTGCCCTTGATGAGGCAAGTGTTTTGATATCGTGATTTTAAAAGGGTTGTACATGAATTGTTGAGACATTGTTTATGTGTTATAGCGAGATGGTTAATGCCTCGCGTAGTTTGGTCTTGAGATTATTTGTTTTTCAGTTACGGTACAACCCTTGCCTGCTTTGAGATATGTTAGGGGTCATAGGGAGAGTGGATCTTCGTGGGCGTCGGCGCCTCAGGATGAGGAAGGGCTCAGGATAACCCACGAAAGAGTAGTTAAACAAGTGATAACCTAAACAATAGAATTTAGAGGGTTGGGTAGTCAAAAAAATACAAGATAATAAAATGTTGGATTCCTCGGCTATGCACTAGGGCTACCATAGACTAGTGATAGACTGAGAAGGCCGTGGTCGGC
>VDFB02151746.1:0-32018 GCA_007258455.2 Sequoia sempervirens | reverse complement strand
CTAATTATGTCTAAGAGAAAACAAAATTCATTTCCAGACATGTTATACATCCTCTAGGCCTGCACAATGCCTTTCTGGAAATCTCTTAAAAAACCCATCACGAATCTACCCCTCAATTCACCATTAGATCCACTTCTCTCTCATCCATCTTCTATCATCATGCCAACAAACTCCTTTGGTTGATTTTCACTTTTGACATCAATGAAAACTATATGTGCTTCTGCACAGGATCAACACACTTCTCCTCTTATTCCCTTTTGACATCAAAGATAACATACTCCAACAGATAGAGCCAAAAAATTCAAACACATGTCAAAAATCAAGTTATGTTATGTTTACTAGTAATTCATGATGCTTAAATCAATTCCGTCACTAAAATCCATCAATAGTGTCTTTGTATAGGATATGCATTGCCATATTGAAAAATTGATAGTGACCCTCTGTATTAGACAATAAGGTCAATTGCATCACCAAATTGATTGTGTTGCTAAAGAAAAAATTATTCTGTGTTAAAAAAACAAGTTAGTACATTGCCATATCAAAATATGATGACAAAATTAATTATGCGTCACTATTTTAATTATGCGTCGATAAATTGAAATCACAGGTGTGTTGCTATAAAGTGATGTGTCATCAAATGTGTCGATGGATAATCAATAGCGTTGTTGTACATGAAAACATAAGGAAATCAGAGTTTCAACAAGAAATTCATTAGATTAGTTATTTTGTGCCCTCCTTCTAGTGCCAAAATGTGACCAATGGATTTTTTTAGGCTAACTACACTTGATCCATAAGGATTCAAAGCATATTCAAATCACTAAAGATTAGTCCAATAAGATCAATCAATAATAACTAAACTAGGAATACATTAAAACTAACATATTAAATCATGAAAGATTATAAAAACACCTATTCTAATCCATTGAAGCTTATCCTATTGGGGGAGTGGTGTTGCATTGATGTGGAATGACAACCCTTTCCCAATCTCATGGATAAATGAGTTTGTTCTGATCAATTCTATTGAAGAGAATCGATGAAACCATTAATATATGTGTGATGAAACATGATTTAAATGTTAAACTAACATGATGCAAGCTATTTTAACATGATCTATGCTAACATGATTGATATGGGTATATGCAAGGCTAATCTGAATGGACTTTAAGCTAAAAATATTGAAACCCTAATTACAGGATATACTAAATATATGCATCTATGTTATCATGAAAGCCATTAATGGAAGTTAAGCTAATATGCAAGTAATTTAAGCTAGAATGTTAAATGTGAGTGCAAATTAAAGTGATTTTAACAACATTAGCTTTCTCTTAAAAGGTGGATCCATTTGTCTCCAAATAGTGACCTATTTATAGGAGGACAAATAAGAAATGAAGGGTTAAGATTAAAAAGGTTAATCTATGGTCAAAATTGGAGGAAAGATGAAACATGGATCATGGATTGCCATCAATGGATGAGAACCAATGATCACATGGATCAAGGAAAGAATCAAGGGTTCATATTCTTCCAAACAAACACACATTCAAAATTTTCCCAAGAAGTCATGTAAGTTAACTTGCACAAGAAGTCTTGTAAGTTTGTTATGAGGGAGAATACTCCTTTTTCAAATGAGTGGAGAAAGAGAATATTCTTTAAGATATTCTCATGGGTGAGGGGAAATTATTTATTTAGTTAATTAAATTGTGCAAAGGAATATTTTATGGGAATATTCCCTTTTTGGAGGAATGTGCAAAGGAGGAATATTCCCTTGCAAGTTGGGGGAATTAGATTTAATTAGTTAATTTGATAATTGAATAAGGTTTCAATTATGCAAATTAGGGGAATTAGACAATATGCATTAAATAAAATAATTCAATGAAAAGGGGAAAGTGATGTGATATTTAATTAAATAACTTAGGTTTATTTAATTAAATAGGAGGAATTTAGGGATTAAATTAAATAATTAAATTTATTTAATTTAATAGGACGAAGTGTTAGCATGAAAGGGGGTGAATTAACCCGGTTATATTAATTAGGTTAATAGATGAAAATGGCATAATTAATTAAATAGCTAGACTAATTTAATCAACTAAGTGAAAAGAGGATGGGTTTTAGGATAAAATAGTGTTAGTATATCTGATTTGAGTGCATGATATCATTCAAGATACTTTTAAGTGTCTACAAGAAGATTAAACCAACTTATAAGTAAATGCATATTATAAGGCACATTTAATATATAGTGCTGCCATTCAAAGTGGAATGGCCAAACCAAAACAATGCATACATTAAGAGTAAGCCAATGCAAGCGAGGGCATATCATGGCATGTGAAAGTGAATGAGTCATCACCAAATACTATCTACAATGTGAAGTTGTAAGGCGTAAAATTTATCTTGAAGACAACAATAGGACAAGAGTTTGTATGCAAAAAGAAGTCTTCAAAGCCATATGATAATCATGAGACTTAGTCAATGTACAGTTG
Source organism: Sequoia sempervirens (assembly GCA_007258455.2). Classification (NCBI taxonomy): domain Eukaryota; kingdom Viridiplantae; phylum Streptophyta; class Pinopsida; order Cupressales; family Cupressaceae; genus Sequoia; species Sequoia sempervirens. The sequence continues at coordinate 29,544 of VDFB02151746.1, read as the reverse complement.
GCCACATTGTAAGAGGGTAGTAAACTAATAAATCATTTAGGAAATCTACTATAAAGCTTGTTGTTCATTTGACTCAGTAAAAGAGTCTTGTTGTCTCTTGAAACCAGTTAAATTAGCCATTTGAATGGTGAGGACTATTATGTGTTGCAAACCTGTAAGTTAGTTTTATGAGTCGTTGCATGTGGTTAGAAAGGTGGAAGAAGTATTAGCTTGTTTGTAGCCTTTGGTTGCTCAAATTTTAGTATATATAGAGGTGCTCATTCTACCATTTTCTACCCTTTTCATTTTTATTACTTTGTTGTTATTTTACTGCAATTTTTGTGCGAGTCAGTTGAGAGATTGAGAGTTAGTGGGTTGCTTGTTATTTTGTGTTAGTATGTGTTGAGAGATTTGGTAAGAGGCTAGAAGTGGGAATTGGGTTGAACTTAGAGAAAGACGCAAGCGGGCTTATGGCATTGAACAAGGAAGGAGGAATTATAAGTTGGAGCTTTTGTGCAGGCACATTGATTTCTATACCCTTGTTATTTATGTTTGAAAGGTTATTTATTATTGACTGTCTTGATTGAATAAGATGGATTCAAATATGTGTTATAGAATACTGACTTTTGATGATTTGAATATTAGAAGATACACCATAATAATAATAGATAATTTTATTAGAGTTTGATGAATGTGACATCATGTAAACCATATTGATAATCTATACTTGATTGATCACTCGATCATCACTCTACTTTCAAATGAAACCCTAGTTTGAGAATAACCTATTTGGTTGGGATGTTTACTTGATTATTGATTTAAGCACATAGGTTGAGATTAACCTATATGATTAGATTGATTATTTTATTGTTGATTTTATCTTTGATTGAAGTCATTTATTGTTGAAGATTATACTTTTGATTGAGGTTATTTATTGATGAGATAATAATTTTGATGGGAGCTATTTATTGTTGAGATTACACTCTTGAATGAATACTTTTATTGTTGAGATTGTACTTTTGAAATATATTAATTTAATGTTATAACGGTATGTTCATCATATGTCAATACTTTATGTATGTAGTATAAAATAGAGTTGCTCGAGATACTTGTAGCAATGTCATTTAGATATGAGTTAGTGGGAAGGTTATTCCTAGGGTCAGGATAATCCATGAGAAAGGGGATAACCTTACAATAGAATACTAATGGTCAATACAAACCGAGCAATTATTGTGTTGAAAAGATGACCTCACTCGAAGTAACTAGGTGATGAATCTTTGGCCAAAGTAGTGTAGGTAGCCACTTTCCACATTGTCAGTTCATTGTGTGATTCAATTTACATTCTAGGGTGAGGTAATCATACATGTAGAAGTAGACATTATAGATATGTAGGAGAGATCACTCTACTCAGGAAAGGATATTTGAAGGATGAGGTTACCAAACCAATCTCTTGGTCGAAGGGAGGGCCATCTTACCAAGTTTGGTAGATGTGTAGGGGACTACGGTAAATCCAGGTTGGTGGAAAAGAACTTAAGTGATACTTCTCCTCATGCAGTTGGCAACCAAGATTTGGGAATACATTATGGACCATTGGTATTTATAATTCAAGAATTGAAGATGTATGTGCCAATATTAGGGACAAATAGAAGGTATGCGCCATGGAAAGGGGACATGTAGAATGTATGCACCAATGTTGTGACATCTGTATTAGTTTGTAATTCTAGTTCATGTCAGCTTGAAGAAGCTATGCATATAATCATGTTCCCATCTATATGAAAATTGTAAATGTGAAATGTTATCTTGAATATATTTATGTAAAGTGAAATCATACTTATATTCTTTTCTTTTCTTTGATAATGCAATGGAAAAGTTTGGGAAGGTTATGTTTCAAATGGTGCATTTATTATTGAAAAGAAAAGAAAATTTTATTGCTCATTATGTTAGATGCATAAAATATTCACTTGTGAGTAAAACATAGTAAAATTTTTGAGTAGAACAATGAGCATGTTACACAAGACAAAGAAAAATGTTGTGATATCACCTCGAGAACTGGTTGAAGTTGTTGAGATGCATGAGAAGGTTATTTCCAGGGACTTGGAGGTAGCAAGGATCTTGAAGAATCTGTAGTAGTTTCTTTTTATTGTTTGTTTATTTGTTGATAGTTTGCTAATGGTTTGATGATGGACTTGTAATGCTTTTTCTTTGTTGTGTCATTTTTGGCTTGGGACTACTTGTTTTCCCTAACTTTTCTTTTTAGCAGCCTATTTTTTGTGTAAAGGGTTTTAGGACCTCTTCAAAACCTATTTTTTTGCTAATAAAAAACATTGTCATTATTGTTCAAAATTAGATGCATAAATCACGAGGTCCACACCAATGCAGAATTCAATAAAATTATTAGAATAAAAAAAAAATAGTGATAATATCATTAATTTGGATTTAATGTTGTTAGAAAAGTAAGAATTAAAAAATATTAATATTAACATGGAGCTAATTCAAGTTACAATACACTTGTAATAGTATTTACACCCAAATGGATTAATATTAAGAAATTACATAGGTGTTATTATTAGTGTTAATAAAAGAACATATTAATATTATTGTTAATATTATTATTCAATAGTTCTATACTATAATGTTATGGAATGATTAGTATTCAAGTAGAGATATCACACCTATAATATAATTCATTAAAGTAATACGTCTAGTATGACCTAGAGTACTAGGGTCAACCTTCTCTTTTAGGGTGTGCAAGATGGACTCCACACTCCCATTAGCATTCAATTTCCCACACCTTGCTCTCAGGCAACATGCTAGTAACGACATTGCATGATCAACATCATTTGATGTGTATATTTTAGTTATTATGTACACACATAATTGGTAATAAACAATGTTTATACGTTACTTTTTCAAAAAAAAAAATTGGTTGTGTTATTGCCCTGTGTATTTGTTGAGGGCATGATAGTGGCTACATTTAAATGTGACTAATAACCTGAATTTTTATGCTATTATTTTTATTGAGAACCTAATTTTAATTTAAATAATGATATAAATGGAAATCAATATAGAATTGAATGTCAAATTACAAGTTGATATGATTTGACTAAAATTTTAAAATTATGATTTAAGGGAAAGTAACATGGGTTGATATTTAGATATACATGAGTGATTTTGACTATTGTGGATGAATAGTGTAGTTTTAATAATTTTGTTTTAGCTAAACACACACATACTCTTGATGTAATTGAATTGTGTATTGAGTGTACAAGTAAACTTATAGGTTGACCAATAAGAAATCAATTAGGAACCCTAATTACCTTCTCACTTCACCTTGTTAAGTAATGGAAACTTGATCATGATTACACTATTCTGCCAATCATCTTAACATATGAGAGCACTAGGACCACTTACTCATAAATATTGTTAATTTTAAAATGTTTATACTTTATTTTGATGATTTTGATTGTGTATTTCACATGTTTTAATATTTTAAAATGGCATATAATGATTTATTTTAACACATTTAAGTAAAATTTAACTTAGGGTTATTTAAAAAGGGTGTAAAATGTGAGTTTTATGTAAATATAGAAATACCTCACTTGGGAAAGTACCTAAGGATGAGGTACTTTTGGAGGGTTGTGTTTGGAATGTTGGTGAGTTTAGTACTAGTCTAACCTTGTTGGAAATAGCATGCCATTAAGAGGTATGGAAGGGGTTGAGTTTGGGATATCCAAGTCAAATATCTTCTGTTAACAAGGGTTTTACAAATATACTTCACTATACCTTAAAATATGTTTAAGTTTGTGTGTGTATAGAAAATTTGGAGGTTTCTTGGTGTGTGAGTAGAAATATTTAATCAAGAAAGGAAGAAGAGACTTTCACCTTTTCCAAACTACATTGATAGGTAAGTTTCTCATCCTTTATCTTTTATGCTCATTTCTTTCTTTCTTAATGTATGTGAAAGAAAAGGAATATTTTATTAGCATGTATATGAATCTTTAAAAATAATAATAGTGTTTTGTGAAGATATTATCCCTTTATATGTGTAAAAACTATAGTTATGCCTAATGCTAATTTCACACTATCACCTCCATCTCAAAACCTAACAACATTCATTCATTAAAATAATTCATTTCACATTAATTAATACACAAAATAATAATTAATCTACTTTATTAAAATTAAATTGATTAAATCATATTTATTAAATAATTAATTTAAATAATATATTTTCCTCAAATATCTATAATTAATTAAATAAATCATTATAAGTCAAAAAAAAATCAATCAATTAACTAATTGATCAAAATAGTTAACAAATATTTGAAAGAAAAAATAAAAATCAAATCAGTAATTTTTTTTAAGAATAAACAAATAAATTCATTAAATCAATAAATTAATTAATTGACTAATAATAGTTGTCCTATCCTCATCCACTCCATATTTCATGGGATAAGATCTATATTTGAGATTGAACCCTACCTGTTCATCCATATCCTTGAAAACCTATAAAATGAGATCAAATCGTTCACCTCAAATAATTATGATTAGATAGTTTGAACAAATAGTTTTTTTCTTTTTAAATGAGCAACAAGCAAGAGCATATCCATAACACTTTATTAGAGGTTTGTGCATTGAATTAGAATGAGTAGTTTTAAATCTTTATTTTTGATTCTTTGTCTTGTATTCTAATTTTGCATGCTTGCATTTGGTATGCATGATGGGGCATTCCCACTTTTTAAAATTGATAAAAAATGGTTGTTAGATAAAAAAATTTGTAAGAATTCAGTGAGATCAAGGAGTTTGGGGTTCTCTTTTTCTCTCTAATGGTGATTGAATTTATTTGATTGAAGAGGTCCTTCAGCTAATTCATTTGGTTCATGGCATCTTTTCTTGCTTGAATCATGTGTCATCTTTTCTATATTAATTTTTTTGTTGGTTTCTTTAATCTACATTCTTGTTTGGAGTTTTCATTTACAAGAGTTTTCATTTTGTGTAGGTTTCGTTGAGGTTTCATGCAGTGTGATTTAAGGAATTAAATATGGTGTATTCATAGATTATCCATAGTGTTTTATAATCTTGCCAACAAACATTACCTCTAGAATCATCAATACTATCAAAAGAGGGAGGTTGGGATCATCGATGAACTTGATTTTCACAAAACCAAAAACCTTGGCTATAGTATTTTCCAAATTGATTTACAATGCACTTCAATACATAATCTATAGGTAGCTTCATGTTATTAAATAAAAATTATTTTCACTATTTATTATATTACATGTATCATAGAAACTACAATTTGGATCCTCCCAAACCTAGAGAAGTAGATATGAGATCAAAAGGCATCCAATTCCCTCATTTCATATGTGGCAAAAAGGGCTTAAATATGCTAAAGTTTTAAAACTATGTGATGTAAGATAATAAAAATTATAACTAAATATGTGTTTAAATAGAAATAATAGAGTTAAGGTTTGGTTATTTTCAAATCAATGAAATTTATATCTTATTTGATTTGATGTTGTGACAAAGTGTTAGTATTTCAAATATAAGAATAGATTATGGATAAAATAGTTGAAATGAATTAATCTTGAAAGTCTAAATGTCTATGAAATTTTATGATCCTATCTTCTATAGAAATGAATATTTAATATCTATAATACATGTTTGTCAAATGGTATCCAAAGCAAGGAAATAATAGTGGTGATAAAGAATATTGTGGATCTTTGTATGAAAGGATTGAATATCATGACTTATTTTATGTCTTATTCAAGCCTCACTTGACTAAAAATGAAATAGGTGCATGAGTAGAAATAGACATCAATATATGGGTGGAAAGAATTTTGTTGATCAAACATTGATTATTGATCATTGAAGTGGCCCAATAAGTGATGATATAAGAGAATGTACTCAAAGTGTGCCTCAATAATGGATTTTACTTGATTGAATGTTGAGAATTAATTATTGTTGATGCTTGATAAAGTATTGATTGTGATATATGTACTTGTAGGAGGAAAAAAATTGATGCTTTTTTATAATATTATTTTGATCATTCTATGATGCTTAAATGATCCATGGCGATGTATTTAAATATATAACCCTAGATGCATAATTTTAAACTTTTAGTGTCTACATTTATGGGTAATGATTATATCCTAAGAATGCCAACCTTATAATGCAATATTTCAATTGTTGGTAATTGGTATCTAATCACACTACCCAAGGATAGGATGATGATTGTGATATTATATAAGGTGAGTAAATTATAGGGAATTAGGTTAAAAGAGTTCTAAATAGAGCATTGTGACATGTCTAAGTGTAGAAACAAGTCTTAGATTAGTGGTTGCTTCAAAATATTCAAAATTATTTACTAAAACCATGCATATAAGGCAACAACCTAAAGCAACATAAATAAATAGCATAAAAGTGTTTGGATAAAAAATTTCTATATGTTCAACTTCCACTATAATACATGTGTTCAAAGCTAAGTGCAAATAGAAATAGCTAGAAAATAAATAAGGTGTGATAACAATGGATCATTTTCTAGATCTAAATAATCTAAGCCACTAAATCAAAGTATCACCTATGAGCTTATAGATAGGTTGAAAATAGGATTAATATAAAATATGCCCCATTGAATGATGTTTATTGTGGAGGAGCACACATAAATTGAAGGAAAGAAAAAAAAGGTGAGTAAAAATAGGGTATGATCATGTAAGTTTAAAATTGTAATGTTTAAAAACTAGGTATGAAAAGTGAGCATGAAATGGAAAAATATAAGGCTAAGAAAGGAATGTGTATGTAAGGTTCATTCCCTTTTGTGATCCTAGTCAAACATATTGTACATTATTCTAGATACTTGATATTTTTGAACTTGAATATTGACACCTTGATACATGATTATGCTAGTCAATTAGAATTTTCATAGACGTTACATATGGATATTGTTTTAGCTCATGGGTAAATATTAATTAAATCTACTAGCATTGATTCTTATTCAAATAAGCTAAGCGATATTGTGTAGTTATGTTTATATGTGATTACTAACCTAAAATTTCCATATTATTATTTTTTAATGAGAATAAAAATGTAAGGTTCGACCTCAATGTATTGTTTTGAACTCATCATTTAATTAATGATTTCATTTCTAGGTTGAATAGTTGATTTAAAATTATATTTATGTTGTGCCAACTTGTTCATAAAATGAAATAGAATCAAATATGTATCCTTTCTATTCATAGAATTGTAGACAATTAATAATGTCATAGTACACGAATGATATCAATAGTTGTTTGTGTGAGAATTGTTCATCGTGATCCATATGGTTATATATTCTTGTGGACAAAAAATTGGGATTTGGACTAACGATTATTGTGAAGGTGAAGTATGATACAACCTCTTGATTCAGATCAAGCAAAAGGAGTAGAGCTATTCATGGTTTTCGCTTTAGGTAAATAAGTAAATTGGACTTGATTTTGATGTTAAAATGTTATGTGAATATGATTGTTAGGAGCTAGTTGATTTCAAATAATTATGTTTCATTAAATTCAATCCTTGAATGCTAACATTGAGATGACCAAATTTGAGTACCTTTTAACCTTCGAGGATTGGGTTTTAATTAAACAGTTGGAAATCAACAAACACAATCAGGTACATAAATTTATTTTCTGTTAAATTGATAATTATGTGAATTATGAATTATCTTGGTCATTTTGCTTTACAATTATCAAAGGACTAACTATTATGATGAGTTTCTATTCAATGGGAAATGAGAGAGTACAAGGAGGCCCTAGTCACCCTACTTCACACGTTGAAGTTATATGCTCGTTTGTGTCACCTTCGAGTCCAAGTAGGTAATTATGTGTGTGTGAAATAATTTAGATGTTTTATATTAATTATGTTGTAGCCTTGTGTTTTAAATATATATATAGATATATGTTTTAGTGTCTTAAGGAGGTGGGAAAAAAGTGCAACCCATATGGAAACTTGGAGGCCATTTTTGAAAGGTTTAAAAAAGAGAAAATTAAAGTTTTTGAGAATTTTTATAATCCCAAAAGGAATAATGAGGGAAGGGGGCAAGAGAAAGGGGGGATATAGTGTGTTTTAGGGGAGTTTTGGGGCAATTTTTGCTTACTGGAGTTTCTGGAAGGGTCTTTTCTCTGCCAGTGAGAGTTTGAAAAAAAAAAGAATAGAAGAAGGGAGATGCTTTCACCCAACCATGGAGGTTAGCCACCTTGAGAGGTAAGTTCAATTTTTTTTAACCTTTAGGTCTCTGTAAAATAGATTTAGGATAATCTTGTAAATGGGTGTGTGAATTGGTGATAAATTTATGTGAGTGTTTCCAATCATGGACCTTGAAAACTTCTTTGCATTGTTATGTTGTATTTTTTTTGGGTGTGTTTATGGGTATTTTCTTTTTTTGGGTAGTGTGAAACTTGAATATGGGCCTTCTGGGATTCTCTTGGCTAGGGGGTATGGTGAGAGATGATTAAAGCTTGATGAACCATTATGGTTGGGAGGTTGGCATTTTTCCCCATTGGCTTATAATTGCAAGTTTGTAGGTTTGGAAGAACTCTCAAGTTTGAAGGCATTTGTCACTGCTTTTCAATATGAGTTTTGTCTTTTGGTGATATCCGACTTGTTGGGTTAAGGATTACAACCAAAATAAAAGTGGTTATATTGGACCTATGATATTCTTTTCAAATATGCAGTTGTTGCATTCAATTTATTTTTCATAGAGAATAAGGTTGATTCTTTGATAAACCCCATCCATTGCTATCTCTCTTAACCATGAATCTATTTGTGAATAAATGCAATTTTTGGTCTTAATTTTGTTTTGGATAATACATTGTATACTACTATAGAAATAGATGAGGTTATATGTTGCAATCAAGTAAAATTTATGTCCTGTTGTTCATGTTAGAGAACCCAAAAAAAAATATGTAGCATATGAATATGCAATATGTATTAGTTTCATATCAAATTTGAGTTTGAAAACAAAATTGAATATTGCTACTGTTGTCATTTTTTTTGCTAGATTCTTGCACTATTGAATAGCATATGGAATCATAATGTCACACATGATTTTCACTCCACCAGTACTTGAAGTAGTTTGTTTTGGATTGAAGAAATCAATTTTGCCTCAAATGGTTATTTTGTATCTTATTTTCCACAAGGATTTAATCTAGAGATTATATATAATGAGAAATAAAAAATAACTATAGATATTGTTATATAGTAAATAACTTAGACTAGGGTGTTGAGATGTAAGTTTCATAAACTCCCAGTACATCATTTTAATCTGTCTGTAAACAGAAGGACCTACAACATTGAGAAGATTCTAGAAGAGGAATAATAATAATAATAATAAAATTATATTTACTAGAAAAAAAATAAAAATAAGAGAATAAAAAAATAATAATAAAATAATGAAAACGAATGTCTACTAATAATGTCCTTTCACTCCTTTATAACAAACTCCATCCTGAAAATAAGCTTCAACAAGGGTATTAGACCATATGCTTATTCAAATGAAAATTACGACCAAGATCATAATAATGAGCACATTCAAGTTTTAACATTACACCTCCTTTTTCCTACATAATTAAGTATACGAGTTTCCCTTAAAAGGAACAAGAGCTGCAGAGATTAAAAGAAACAAAAATAAAAATAAATGTTTAGTATCCTATTCTACTAGCCCTCGCCTCCATTGAAAATTTTGAATGATGATTTTTCCCTACTACGCCACCACAAATGTATCTCCTTGCAGTGAAGGCATCCAAAGTGATTAGGGTTCCCTTTGTTTTATTTCCTTCTTCACCCATGAATACCCTATCTCCTCCCAAATGTTTATTTGAAATGGACATCACATTTATTAAATTAGAATGTATAAATGATTACTCTTTGAACCAAACACCTAAAATCAATCAACATGTCATAGGCAGTGCAATGATTTATCTTAGTGTGTTGTCATTATCAACGTCTCTTGGTTTGTCATTAAAAAAAGAAAGAAATGAAATCTAATAAATAAATGCATGCAAACGGTGGCTATTATAGTGAGATTAATATGGTTAAATGCATTATAATTACAATAATCATTTTATTGAGAATAGTTTCTTAAAAATCCATGAGAATAATTTCTTTAGGTTTAAGTTAGTTATAAACTTTTTATCTTTAAAAGCATTGCATTACACCTAGACGGAGTTAATAATTATCTCATGAGATATTTATATACGGTTGCTTGGTTTTTTTGAAAAGATTACACAAAAGTGAAAATAAATTAACATTAAAGTAAAAACGAATAAAATCAGTGGAATGCTTTTACACATGAAATGGCATGTGTTATGTTTTTTGAATTTACAATATAAGCATCACTTTTAGCTAGAAAATAACCATAATTTATTTATTCCTTTAAAACTAATATCATTATTTAAGTTTCTTTGGGAGTATATATTTTTACTAGCATACATATATTAAATATTAATATATATATATAATATGTGGAGAGTTACCTTTGTTGGGACACCTATTTTCATCATTTTTTCTCTAATCAAAACTCTAATCCTAACTCTAATTGAATTCTATTTTAAATTGTAACCCTTTTTATTGCTTTCAGATTACTGTTTCATATTTATCTTCCCAAAAATAATATTAAAATATATTAAAAATAATATTTAAGTTTTATTGAAAATATTTAAAAAATTAAAAGAGCAGAATAGAAGATTTAAGAGTGGATATGGATTGGCATGTCATTTGAAGGCCAATTTCTAGCTGAAGAGTTTTTCCTTACACATTTCTTTTTGGTGGATGCCATTGTAATATGCCTCTCATGCTTACATCTTCATTAACATTCATTTCAAAAATAACATATATGATTTCATTATATTTTTCATCATTGTTTATTTAAATTCCCATATATAAGGTTACACATTAAAATTAAGTGGAATTCCTCCCCAAACTTCCAACGTAATGTTTTGGTTAAGGGTAGCTTTGTAAGTATTTGATTTTAGGTTTTATAAAGATTAACTTAAAATCATACGAACTTGTATATAGAAAAATATAACATCAACATCAACCATTCATGTTTAATTAGAACACACATACTTTCAATTTGATAACCAAAAATAATAAAAATTAATGCACTCACACAATGGTATATAAAATGTTAACAATTAATTACAATGGTTGAAAACCACATTGGTATCAAAGCCATTGAAGTAAATTTGAACAAAAAAATATATTACATCAGTCTATTTTCTTCAACCTTGCGCTTGGCAAGTTGTTTACCCTTTTTCATTTTCTCATAACAGTCATATGTGAATGGTGGCATTATTCTCAGACCCTCTAGAGGTTTTACACAAGATATTGCCACAAATGTCAATATTTTTCTTTCTATTGGTCCTATATCAATTATTGCTTTTGAAAGAGTCAATCTCTAAGATTTATGTATAGTCAATGCCCGTGCTAATCTCAGTGGAAATTGAAGTGTTATTCCGCTTTGTATTGGTATTTTTGGAATTGTATTTTGATGATGATCTTCAAATGGTGTTCTCAAATAACAGTCAAACTCAACCATCACCTATGTTGGTGGTTTAGGTGGAATAGTTCCTAGTTTATAGACAATCTTTCAAATGTATCCTAGAGCTCCATTGACAAGAATTTCTTGTATCTAAAGACTGGAAGTCAATATGACCCTTGAATTTTTATTGATCAATAACTCTAGATCAAATTCATCATTTAGAAATCTTCTGTTGTATTAACAATTCCTACTTTTGCTGCAACACTATGTGCAACATGATGATTCAATGAATCTAACATTTTCTTATTGTGGCTATGAACATTGTCATTTGTGGAGAACAAATGGACAACATTATCAAAATCATTATTGCTTGCAACATATAGCTTAATACAGGTTCTCATCATAAGCAACCTTTAGTCATCAATTTGTGGGTTTGCATCTCTTAGATTTTTCAGAAGTTCATGAAATATTTTTTGGTGGATGTTTTCTCCATCTTGTCAAAATATTTTATCTAAGGTAACTATAGTTTTGAATTCCTCCCACAATAACTTTACCCATCTATTTCCATCATGCACTGGTCTATCATTGATTGGAGGCAATTGGCCCAAATCTCCAACCAAAATCATAGATATACCTGAAAGATAATCGATAAAAAGTTATTTTCAAAATCTATACTAGTATTATAGTAATTTAGAACATATGAGTTATATTAAATAAATAATGTATAAAATACATGCCTTCATTAGTCATAATGAAAGGTATACCTCCAAAGCTTATGTGTGCACTTTGTGGGAATGCTTGTTTGAGTTGAGAATTTATATTTTCCAACATTTTTTTACCAATGAATCTCATTTCATCAAGCAAAATATATTTGATGTGTTATTTCTTCTTGAAAACTTGTAAGTCTTGTTCCTTATAGCTGTGCAAAATCTTGTATTGGGATTTTTAATTTTGAATGAATTGTAGAGGCTCCTATATTGAATGTTGCAACTCTTGTTGGTGCAAGTAGTAGAAGGGGAGGGAGACATGGCATAGCCACATTTTGAAGAGCTTGACTAATGGAACTAATTAGATATGACTTTCATGTTCCTGTTGTTCCTTGGATTATCATGAACAATGGTACTCCATTCTAATTTGTATGGAAGTGTGTCATAATTATATCAAGTGTCTTTTTTTGTTTACTACTAAGGTTTTTGTAGTTGATTCTTTGTGGTATATCATCTTGTATTTAATACATCCATGATATTTCATGCTACTTATAAAATTGATTGCTCTAGTTGTGTACTCTTCACCTTGATATTCATAAGACCAATCTGCACATCTATCAATATCTCTTCTCCCCAACATATCTATTTCAGAGACTTGTATATTTTGACCATGATGTAATCTAGATATGATTTCCCATTCATGCTCTATGGTATTTCTATGAGCAACTTCATTGTGTTCATTTTCAAAATCACTATTATTTTCAATATTTTCTACAGTTGTTGTTCGTTCCACATGCCAAGGATTATAATTGAATGAATACCATTTTGCTACTATGGAGTCATTATCATGACCAATATCTCTTTCTATGTCACGGAATGGTTTGTAAAATAATAACTCTAATAAACAAAAGTCAATCCATTGATTTGACTGACGTGAAGGAATGGATACAAACCTGGGAAAAACTCTAACAATGGATGCACTTTTTCTTGTCTCCCATTTTTTCTCTTTTTTCCATTTTGGATTATACATCCATGATCTAGCTGCATCAATTAGTGAGACACCTTCCATAGAACAAGGCCTTGTTTTATATCCATCAATGAGAGATTTTGTCTGTTCTTCATTGTTGTCTTTTGTATGTACATTTACAAGTTTGAACACCTCACGTGAAATATTTAGATTGATAAATATTCTACTGCTCTCTACTAATGTAAGTTCTAGTAGCATGTGACATGTTTCTTGGGCTCCAATGTCTCTAACTTGGTGAAATCACAATATTGTGTCTCATTTTTTTCCCAAGATGGACATTTACATCAATATTTTAAACTATAACTATCTTAGTAAGAAACCTTCGATATAATCTTGCAGCTAAATCATCAGGTTTTTCCATATGTGAAAGATGCATCAACATCTGGTGGTATGATTCTGAGCTTTTATTTGCTTTTGCTACATACTTTGCAATATATTTGATCACAACATGTTTAGAAAGAATAGGTTTCTAATATATATTTTCTCTCCACAATTGCAATATGTAGTGATTGTGTGAGTTTACTCTATCATAATTTTTGGCTAGCTCAAAAAAAAATTCACCTGTTTGTATGTCTTCATATAATTTGGATCCCTCCAAATTCAATGGCTAGGGAGAATTATACCTAAAATCAATATAAATATGTGATCAATTTTAGTACTTGAGAATTATATTATATTTCACTATGATATAAATATTTTAACTTGTTTAAATAGTTACCTACAAACCATTGTTCCTCTCTTTTTTCATAGGCATGCACCTTCGAACCTACACATTGTGTGTCACTCTACACAATTTAGGACCTCTTCATAGTCATGGTCAACATCTATCTCTACAAGTTATCTTGTATTTCTAAGACATGGATGCTAAGATTTTTTTTGGAACTCCTACAGTTGGAAATACAAATACATTATTTATATCATACAATGCAAAGAGTTGATTTAATATATTGAATGTATACATCCATTTTTTTTAAACATACTTATATGTTTCATTGATGTGGATCTTCTCTAGGATTCCATGCATGCACAATAGAATGGAAATATCTTTCAACACTTTTATGTTGCTCTTCATTTGACCAATCAATAATATCCATATTTAGTGCTCCATGTATCCATATGAATTCATGCACATGTGGTGAGCCCCTATGTTGCCACTCATATCTACATCAGTAATCTTTAACATTCATTCCTTTTTCTAGTATTTCTTTTCTGAATATTGAATGTCTCAAGTGCATGTAATGTGTGACTATATGGGGATAGTCAATGACATTTTGTTTCTACTAATTTTGAACCTCCCTTGGAGTAGGTGGAAGTGTTCCTATCATTAATTCATGCAAATTAGGCCAATACATGTCTGCAACACTTAAGGTGAAGAATATTGTAGGAGAACCTATTTGATGAAGCATGTCAGTCAGTTCTGCATGACATTTTGTCTAATACAACCTTGTAACTCTTAATGTTTTTCCAAACCGCATCAACCTATTAGCTAGATGGGCCTATGACATGTTTTCCATATGCTAACACAATTCATTGATGGTGATTGGAATGTATCAAAAATTTCTTTATACAAATATTGTAGATGAATTTTGTGCACAATGTCTCATTATCATGTTCATCATGAAATATCTAAACCTTGGATGACTACTAAAGTGATAATCCCTATACCACAATAGGTGCTTGAAAAATTCATGAAGATGCACTCACTTCATTCATGGTTCTAACCAATCACATTTACCAATAGGGAACAATGTTGGGAATGCCATATCAAGTAATCCTAAAGTGACTATTTATTTATATGAGATGCACTTATTCTTGGCCAATCCATCAATGTTGTCGAATTTGCATATGTAGTATTAACCCATGCATGAATCAATTTCATTTCTCTTCAAGCATTAGGTGGTCTAGAATCCATTGGTGTTGTGTGCTCTATTATATTACCTTGTTCTGTCTCCATGGCTGGATCAACAAATATGATTTCATTTGTATCAAAATCAAATTCCATATGCACTGTCTGCAATCTATTGAAAATATTTTCATCTAAATTTCTCGATAAATCATTGAGAGCATTTTCATCAATTCTGACATATGAATAAAACTTTCCATGCTCTACTTTTTATTTTAATGCCTTATACACACAATCTCTGTTGATTGTAAAGTTATAATTTGTGCCACGTTGATCCCTTTGAAAAATAATGATTGGAAAAATTTGTATTGAATGTGGCAAATTTTTTGAAACATGTTCCACATTTTGTGGAAAACTTATCGTGTGTCCTTTGTATTTATATTGGCCTCCTATTGCATGTGTAACTTGTAGTATAGGGTTGACACGTGCAATCAACATTTCTTCAACCTAAGTTAAATTTGCAAGCTCCTCTAGTTGTGGCCCAAGATCCATATTATTTGAAGCTAAAAATCTATTATTTTCTCTCTTTTGTCAACATCTATCACATATAGGACCTTCAAAGGTATGACACACTTTCATTCCTAGATAGAATTCTTGACAAACATAACACATGTTTGGTGCTCCAAAACTATCTAATTGACGTCGAAATTGTAGTTGGCATCTATGGAAATCACTTTGAAGCATTCCATTTGGGTTTGGTATGTTTTGTACATTTTCATGTAAACCTAAATCCATCTCAATTTGACTTTCATGATGAGGTGTTATTGGAAAACGTTCTATTGATCCTAAATTTGCATTTATTGGATTGTTGTGTCTTTCACTTGATTGGGTATCAATTTGTTGCCTTTCTTCTCTTTGAGAATGAGAAAGTGTATTAGATGTTTGTTGGCAACTATTCCTAATCATATTTCCTTACTCTCTAATTTGAAATTCCAATTCTTCTACTCTCACTTATGCCCTTCGTGTAGCATATCTTTTCCTTTGCACTTCATTAAGCCTTCTTCTTTCCTCTTCCCTTTCAATATCTGCCATTTGGTATCATTTTTGTCTTCAATATTCTCTTTGATATTGCCTCATTTCCTCCTCCGATTGGAAATTCAATCTCGGTTGAACCATAGCTACAAAATATATTATATTTAATATGTAGTTTATTTTCGTAGTAGCATTGTTGTAGTAAAAAAGCTTGGAGTTCAAAATTTAAAACAAAATAAAGATAATCTAAACTAACATAAAAAAGGAACATTTTTGAAAATATTCTAAATTAATATATATTTCCATAACAAATATTATAAAATGATCTATATTACTATTATAAATTAGAATACTATATTATATTTCCTTAAAAATTTCATAAATAGTAAAAGTATAAAAAGATGATGATAATGCATGTTCTTACAGATTACATATAAAAAAAATCTTAAATATAATATTACAATTAATTAAAAACTCTAAATTGATATTAAAAAAATATTCAAGATTATCTTGTCTAAAACAAGGAAATTTTTGTAGTATGTAAATTGCTTTAAAATCTGATTTAAAAGCATAAATCTATTGATAAATATTTTATTTGTGATGGGTTTGTAGACGCCAATTTAAATGAGGAGAATTAAAATGTACACATACTTGTTGATGTGAGTGTAAGAAGCCTCTCGACTTAATAAGGATAAAATTAATTTATATTTTAAAGATTAATTAAATATGAAAACTTAGTCAAATTTTATTATCTCAGGTGAAGTAAATTAACACATGGAATTTTGATATTAGTTATCTTGGATCATGTTCTTGTCAAAAAGAAAGTGTATGTAAATGGTGGTTAAAAGTAAAAGACGTATGAGATTAGTGGTTATTATATGTAGGACTATTTAATGAATTAAAATTAGTATTGATATCTTTATTTGGAAATCAATTATAAAAATAATATTACTGAAAAGAATATTACTATTGAAATTGTTAATATTGCAATTAATATTATTTCGTCTTATTGCTATGTGGCTAGTTGGCTATGCTTGTGTGACATAATAATGATTGACATTGAATCAAAGGAGATGGTAACATTAATGAATAATAATTAACGCGGTAAAATTATATTGATCATAGAATAATTGTTAACTTTGCAGGGCTTTTAAAATATTTGGTGAATGGCACTAATGATCATGTGAAGGAATTATATTAACAACAATGGTAGTAATATTAATATCTTGCAATAACATAGAGCTCTATAATAGTAATATACAACATAAATATATAATATAAAATTTCATCAAGGAAAAATATTATGATATTATTAATTGTTATGATAATAATGGTAATATTCAAGTAAAGATGATATTATCAATATCAAATAATAAGGCTGACAACAAGGAATGTACTAAAATAATGATATTAGAATTGTTGGATGATTTAATATTAATGCTAATATTAATATTGGAGAGAAACTCAATGGTAGTGATAAAAAAAATTATCATTAAGGTGATTATCAATATTAAAGGAAAGGTTATCATTTGTACCAGTATTTTCAAAATGTATTAGACGACATTATCTTTGGGAAAAAAAATAAAATACTAGGGGCATGGTTAAATAAAATTAAAGGGGGTTGGTAATATAAGTACCAATGTTAATATTATAGCTCATTCAATATCTCTAAGGGTACAATTGGTAGTTTCTTGCCTGCATGTGTACAAGGTTGATAGTGAACGATGTTTCACATGTTATAGAAAAAAAAATGGTGGTTGTGTTCATGTCCTAGATGTAAAACTAGGGCATGACATTAGGTATTAGAGCGAATGTTATCAACATTGGGATTTTCACATTTGGGCATACTTATGCAACATATGTCATGTTTGTTTATGTAGGTAAAGGTGGTCATGTATGAAACATTAAACCCTTCCCATTTTCTTGTGAGGTTTGCAAACCTTGTGAGAGAATGGCTAAACCTCCACCCTTACTTCTTCTTCTTCTTCTTCTTCTAATGAATGCATTTATAGGGTACACACATTAATGCCTAGGTACCCAAATACATTGGTCAAACACTAAGAATAGATTTATAACTCCTCTTACAATATTGTATGTCATAGAATCTACAATACGTATCATTAATCCAACTTTCCCAATCTTAGGTGCTTCATGGTTTTAACACCTATTTTAGGAAGATGCTCCATGTAATTCTCAATTTTGATCTTTTCCAAGTAACCTTCTCATACAATTCCTTTGTGAAAAATTGTTCCAAGAAATAGGAGATTAATAAATAGTTAAATAATGTCCTCTCTCTCATATAGCTACCAAAATTCGTTCACTTCGTAAACCTTTGAGTATTTATATAATTATACCCTAATTAAATATAATAGTCTTAATAATGTGGAAGGAGATGTAAGGCCTCAAGAATATATGTCTTGCATGACTGCCTATATATAATTATTATATATATTGTACTTATATTATCGATGCCTTGTGTCGGTAGGTTTTATCTAACTATTTCTTAGGGGATGCATATGTTGTAGCTATGTGTGTGTTGGACTATTCAAAGTTTCAACTTCATAGTTCTCACTATTTCAATATTATGTGATTGATTATGTTATCTCGTTCAAAACCATGTTTGCTATCGAGTATTAATGTTTACATTTATGTTTGAAATAATGTGGATTTAAATGAGTATTATTTCATGTAGAATTGATGAATATTTTACTGATAGCATATCACAACATATATCTTTATTGAGATTTAACTATATTGTATAAAGTAGGATATTCTTGATGATTCATTGAGTGTACAAGCACATGTTTTAACCTGAATAGTGGTAACTTGAGATTATCCCATTTTTTTAAAAAAGAGGGGTGTTATTCTTATATCCCTATTTCACTCAACTTAAGTTGCAAAATATATCTTGTGATATTTGTGAAGCGTAGATTCAAAAAGAAAGTCAAATTTGGATCCATGTGTCATGAATAAACCAATAGTGTGTGTTTTCATTTTATGTGTTTATTTCATCTTTTGGTTCTATCTTATATTTAATTAATTTCCACATTTATGTATTATGGAATTAGCAAATTCTAGTATGTGAAATGTGAAAGTCAATGTTTAATTATTATTGTGAAATGGTTTTATGCATTTGAATATAAAAAAAATGTTTTGGATTTATGCCTTGGCCTAATTGATCAAATTGAATGTGTCAAATTTAATAGGGAGATAAAATATAACTGCATATAGAAATTTTGTAATTTTGTTGGATCAAAAAATTCAATTCAATTTGTAAGGGTTAAAGGGAAAGTTTTGTTTAATTGACTAACTTTATTTTGAAAACATGTTATGGGAAATAGATTTATTTGTAAGAGTATTTTGAAAAAATATTGAAATATGCAAAACTAGAGAAAAAAGAAAAGGGCATTTGAGGGACTTCTAACTTTGGGTGCTTGCATTTTAAATTCTAGTATCTTTTACTTCAACACATCTAGTTGGTAGCCATCATGTAATTCCGATGTGGAGTATGAACATTCATCAATGAATCCTAGAGCTGATATTTCATTACTAAATATTCGTCATTAGACATAATTATGAATATAATTATAATATGGGTGAAGGGAAATGAATAAATAAATAACAATTAAGGTGGGAAGTATACAATAATTATGTACATTTCCTTTTGAAGTTCAGGGAAAACTTAGGAAGAATAGAGTAGGGATAAAACTTGATAAAATGTGAAAACAAAACTATGGTTGTCCTAACTAGGAAACAAATCATTTAGCCTAAAGTTGTGTCTTTTTAGTTATAGGGGGTGTCCATTTATACATGTTAAGTGAATACTTCATATTACGAAAGGTCATAGTAAATGCATGTGAGTTTTTATTAAGGTATGCATATTGTAAGAGTTGGCATCTTGAAATGTTATTTGTTTTTCTTGATGTGTATATGTTGTATATGCTAGTATCTCATAATGTACCTTGTTTATAAAATAGAGTAAGAGTTTCAAAATTAAACTTATTCCCTTTCCTATGCATTTAAGACTAGAAATTGTAAGAGATGTGAACCTAGTAGGGAAATGAGGAAATGAAACCATGTTAGGTAAAAGAATTAATAAGGAGTAGTGTACACCTTTTAGGAAAAAAAAAGAGCATTTCTATTGGATGTAGCTATCTTCTCTTGTTGGCATTTCGATATTATAGATATTTTGCAGACTTAATTAATCAACTGGGAATAGAAGTGTGGTGTGATCAATGTGACTGTATTAGATGAAAATTGATAGCTAAACCATAATCAACCATGAAATTTAGTTATCCACCAAATAAAAAAATAAAAGGGGAATATGAGGTAAGTTATAATTAAACAAATATTGTGTGAAGGACAAAACTATAAGAGTACATGTAAGGCATGTATGTTTTATCTCGTGTGGAATAAACTAATGAGTTCTTGGAAACTTTATGTGATGTGATGCATAGGAAAACCAATAATTGTGTAGTTGTGTAATGTGACATGTGGGAGGCCAGTAAATGTTGTGTATATGTTATGAGTATGTGATTCAAACTATATAGTCTGGGATAAGATCTAAGTTGACGTCAAGTACAATCCACTTATGTATACCCTTTGTGACACTCATGTGTGTGTTTAAAATACCAAAATATTAAAATTTGTATGGTTATGTGTTTATGGGTAGGGGAAATTGTTCATGTGTAGTTTATGTTGATGTATCCCCTAGTGTCGACCACTCCTAAGGGAGAAGAGTCTGCTAGTGTAATCATGGGTTGATTGGGCAAGAGAAGACCTTCATTATGACCTAGCTTATTTGGGGTGAGGTGAGCAATGTCTTGGACCACACTTCCTGAGGTAAGGTGAGCTACTGTGTGGCCCTTATCTATCGAGGAGGTGAGGAAAGCTACTATAGGGACCTCATTATCATTTGGAGAGTGTCTTCCCCCATCTCCCCCTCCTTATGGATTTGTTAGTGATTCATATGTGCTACCATTACCTTTTTTATTTTATCTTGTTTCCTTTGCTACTATCTATTTTTTAAACCTAAAGGGTTGAGGATGATCTATGGCATGCCTTGGGTTGGGTTTACTCTACTCTTAGTTTGGTCAACACTTTGTACTTTGAGGATATGACTGCTAAACTAGTTTATACTTTTGGGATAATTGATGGCATTCAGAGCTAGTTAGTAAGCATATGGTAAATTTGTATTAGCTATAGATCATTAGGGAAAAATGTTGAACAATTTTATCAAGTTACTTATGGGATAAAGAGCTTAGAATTATAGGGACATGCTTGAATTAACAATCAATTACAAAATTATGAGGCACATGAAAATAATATTATGGTTAGAGATAATGGAACATGACATAATAGTGAAATGTAATGGAAAATAGTAGTGGATAAGCTTCAAACCATAAATGACTACTAGTTTCAATTATACATGGGATACTCTATGCATGAGATTTATAGATTGGCTATTTGGCAAGTCTTGGGTTGTGTGGGATTATGCTTGTTATTTAAAATGTACTTATCATGTTGTTATTATCTGGTTTGAGACCACCATGATTATGCATGCTATTATATATGATAAGTGGTTTGAGACCACTATTCCCCTCCTCCCCTTGGGTGGCTTTAGCAAAGTCACATAGTGCATGTGATGTGCAGTTTTGTAAAATGTTATTTATTGCTATTTTAGTTATTGATGACTTGTCTTCATTATTTAAGCCAACAATGTCAAATTTTTTTGTTGGGATACTTAGCCATTTGAGATTCATTTCGTCCTTTTTTCCTCAAGGACTTGCTTGTTTATTTCTTCTTGATTATAATGTTGCACCACTTCTCATTTGAATTATTAAATTTTACATTTTATTAAATGAGATTTTTATCATAATTTTGGTTTATGGTCTTACGTTATTGATTTGATATTGTTGTTTTGGGGCTTTCTTGTGGTTTACAACTATTGGTTCATGTGTTGTGATGTGATCTATGTAAACTACTATATCTAGGAGGGATCCCTAGTAGGTTGTATAGGGGGGTAGATGGCCTAGGGAATCTTATTGTGAGGATGGGAGTGCAAATGGGACCAATATGGGACGGTCATAATCCATTCCTCCATATTTTCTGTATCCGTGGAATTATGGCATATAGCTTCATCAAATACAAGAATTACATGATGATATGGTACACAGTAATTGCACATCTACTATTATTTCTACTCAACATTTTTAGTTACAAAATCTGCAGTATTGGGGTAATGTAGACTACTCATGGGCACTCGATATAGATCATCCTCATAAAATCCATTGTGTAAGCCTTGTGATGTGAGTCTTATGTGGTTAATTGTGTATTATGTGTTTTAATAAGTGATGTGATGTGGGGAAATTGTGCTTAGAATAGTAAATTTATGTGAAAACAGGATGATGTTAACTGTTCCTTAAAGAATGAGTTGAAGTACAATACAATCTAAAATGTTAAAATAAAATAAAATAACATTTATGAGGTAACCATTGATAATTAGAATAATGAATTGTATGATATTGATACATACCTTAAATGCATGTGAGTGAACTTGCTTTATATTATCATTTTTTTTTAATCTAAGAAATTGTGAAAAGATGTAGACATTATGTTGTGATTTGTAAGGGAAATGTAAAATATGGTATGGAATTCACTTGGAAATACATGGTTGATAACATTGTGGGTAAAACTATTTAAAATTACACTTTAAGTCTTATAATTTGCTTATTCTAAGATTGCCACAAAAGAGACTTGGCATTTTCAATAGCCTATGTGTATGATCATTTAGGAATAATATTGCCCAAAGCTTAGAGACTTCCAGGAGGAAGTCCACTCTAAGGGGAGGGGAATGTAAGGTCTGACCCCAATGCATTTTTTTCAACTCATCATTTAATTAATGATTTCATTTCTAGTTTGAATAGTTGATTTAAAATGATATTTTTGTCGTGCCAACTTGTTCATAAAATAAAATAGAATCAAATATGTATCATTTCTATTCATAGAATTGTAGACAATTAATAACATCATAGTACACGAATGATATCAATAGTTGTTTGTGTGAAAATTGTTCATTGTGATCCATATGCTTATATATTCTTGTGGATGAAAAAATTAGGATTTGGACTAATGATTATTGTGAAGTTGAAGTAAGTATGATACAGTCTCTTGATTTAGATCAAGTGAAAGGATTAGAGCTATTCATGGTTTTTGCTTGAGGTAAATGAGTAAGTTGGACTTGGTTTTGATGTTAAAATGTTATGTGAATATGATTGTTAAGAGTTGGTTAATTTCAAATAATTATGTTTCATTAAATTCAATCTTTGAATGCTAATATTGAGATGACCAAATTTGAGTACCTTTTAACCTTCGAGGATTGGGTTTTAATTAAGCAATTGGAAATCAACAAACATGATCAGGTACGCAAATTTATTTTCTACTAAATTGATAATTATGTGAATTATGAATTATCTTGACCACATCATTCTACTTTACAATTATCAAAGGACTAACTATTACGATGAGTTGCTAGTCAATGGGGAATGAGAGAGTCCAAAGAGGCCCTAGTCACCCTACTTCACACGTTGAAGTTATATGCTCATTTGTGTCACCTTCGAGTCCAAGTAGTTAATTATGTGTGTGTGAAATAATTTGGATGTTTTATATTAATTGTGTTGTAGGCTTGTGTTATATATATATATATATATATGTTTTAGTGTCTTAAGGAGGTGGGAAAAAAGTGCAACCCATATGGAAACTTGGAGGCCATTTTTTACAGGTTAAAGAAAGAGAAAAAAAATCAAATAATATTTATGAGGTAAACATCATTAGGGGACCCCATTTCTTGGACCCATTTTTTTCAAATAGGCTACTACATTGCCAATTTCACTGAATTGGCAAGGTAGAGGGTGAAATTGGCATCCTAAATTGCCCTGTTTCAAAAAATGGGTCCAAGCAGGGTCTACCGTGATTTACATCACCGGAGACTTATTTGACCCATTTAATAGATTGAGCCAGATGCCAATTTCACCAATTGGCAAGCTAGTCGCTGAAATTGGCATCCTAAATTGACTTGTTTGAAAAAAATGGGTCTCTATGATGTAAATCACTGAGATTCCTATTAATTCCATTTTTTCAAACAAAATACTACACCCGCCACTCTCATTGAATTGGCAAGCTAGAGGGTGAAATTGGCATCCTAAATTACTCATTTGAAAAAATGGGTCCAAGAAATGTGGGGATCATTTTTCAAACAAAGTCACATTGCCAATTTCACCAAATTGGCAAGCTAGTGGGTGAAATTGGCATCCTAAATTGGCCTAATGGAAAAAAAATGGGTTCAAGAAATGGGGTCTCACGCAAATGATTTGGAGAGTGGGAGAGTGAGAGGGTGGGAGAGAGTTGTAGAGTGGGAGAGAGGGTGGTAGATGGTGGGAGAGAGGGAGAGGGTGTGAGAGGGTGGGAGAGAGTAAGAGAGAGAGCTAGAGAGCACAAGAGAGGCGGTAGAGAGCTGGAGAGAGTGGGAGAGAGTGTGGGAGAGTGGGTGAGGAGATAGGTGGAGAAAGTGGAGAGAGGGTGGAGAGGGTGGAATAGGAGTTATTTGAGAGTGGGAGGAGGGAAGAAGAGGGTGGGAGAGGGTGTGAGAGAGGTGGGAGAGGCTGGGAGTGTGGGAGAGAGTGGGAGAGAGGGAGAGAGTGGAAGAGAGCCAAAGAGGGGTGGGAGAGGGTGGGAGAGAGTTGGAGAGAGTGGGAGAGGGTGGAAGAGAGTTATTGGAGAGTGGGAGAATGTGGGAGAGAGTGGGAGAGGGTGGGAGAGGATGGGAGAGAGGATGGGAGAGAGGGTGGGAGAGGGTGATAAAGAGTTTGAGAGAGTAGGAGAGAGTGGGAGAGAGTTGGAGAGAGTGGGTGAGGGAGATAAGGTGGGAGAGGGTGGAAGAGGGTTGAGGAGGAGAGAGTGGGAGAGAGGGTGGTGAGTATGGGAGAGAGGGGAGGAGAGTCAGAGTGTGGGTGAGAAATGGGTTTAGGTCTCTCTATTCACTCTCTAATTCTCTCCCTCACCTTTAACCCTCTATCTCTCCCACCCCCAAACCCCTACCCCTCTCCCTCTCTTCTTAGGTCTCTCTCTCTCTCTCTCTGCCTCACACTCTCTTTCTCTCTACCCTTAATCGTAGAAACCTTAAACTCTTAACCCTTAAACCCTAAACTCCTTAACCCTAAAACCCTAAACCCTTAAATCCCCTACCCTCTACCAAGCAATCTTCCCCTTCTATCTCTCTCCCACTCCCTTCTCTGCCTCTCCTTACCCTTCCCCCTCTCTGCATCTCTCACCCCTCTATCTCTCTCCCCTCTACTCTTAACCCTCTACCATATAAATCTTTAAAAAAACCAACTTTATTATAACATGAGCACATTATGCATAAGTACAGATATGGTCGTTTTAACAAGAAATAACACGATCGCGTTATAACGCGATCACGTTATAACGTAAGCGTGTTTTTTATTGCACTAAAAATAGTAAAAAAATAAAATATACCCGTGATGTGGGCCCACATTCTACATATTCTCTTGGTTCTACGCGTGCTTCGACAAAAAGTAGCTTTTTGGTGATTGAGTGAAGTGTGTATGCATGATTTTTAGATTCCACTGCCTTTTTCATGATATTTCCATCACCTTTGCATGAAATAGTAGAGTTTTCACATTGAAAGGCATATAATATCAATTCAAGTTTGAATTACAATGATAACTGATATAAAATTGAAGTTTGGAGGGGAACAAGCTTTTGAAAAAGTCAAATTTTTGAGGAATTTGAGGAAAGAAGAAGTAAAGGCTACATAATTGGGTAGAACTCCTCCATTTGAAACTTTGGTTTTTTAGGTATTTGAAGTCTTTGTACATTTTCTTTCATTCTATTATGGCTTGCTTTCATTTTTATTGTTTTGCTTATTCCATGTTGATCAAATTGTTTGTTTATCATGTTACAACCTTAGGTTGTCAATGGACATTTTAAATTACACAATTCTATACACTTTCCTATTACATTTTTAAACCACATCTCTTTGAGGCATTTTGTTAAATTTAACAATTAACTTTCTTTGTGTAAGCTTCCAAAGCTTTCATTGAGGTATTTTGTCAAATATTTATACAAACTAGTTGATTTCCTTGTCTATGCTACCAAATTTTCCATACATGTCTCTAAAAAATTGGAATATACTCCTAATGCAGTAGGGGGAGGACTACAACACACAAACACACAACTCCAATCTACAAATAAATTTTCAATTTACAATTTCATCAGGACCTCTTCTTTCAACAAATTCACATTGTTCAGGTTGTAGCATATCAAAGTCACTCAATCGGGTATAATTCCCCACACAACCTTCTCACTTCTTAGCAGATCCCCAAATCCAAAATAGTCTTTACTTAGGTCTCAAAACAAAAGGTTTTCTAGGTTTTAGGACCTTGCATGCTCAAATAGGTTTCCAATACAAAAACCCTACCCTAAATTTTCTCATAAATATCTAGGGTTTTCTATATTTCACAACTCCAAGGCCTTCCAAGCCTCACCAAAGCATCAAACAAGTTTTTTAGGGTCTGAAAAAACAAAATAAACCTTCACTAGGCCTTTAGCCTCATTAGATCTCAAAAACACCACTTTGGTTCCTTCTTTTCATGCCAAAAACTCACATTCTTAGCCTAAGATAACATTGCCAGCCCTATAGACGCCTTACCACTATTAAAAGAAACATGAAACTTGAAAAAAACATATTACAGGCCTTTCCTCTGAATCACAGGTCACCACAGTAGGAGGAAAGGCTCCATATTTAAATTAAAGTAAAACTCATACCCTGCTGGTCTGTACAGACTGATCATGAAGAATGGAGTTTTTCTTTCACCGAAACAACCAAAGGAGTCTCAAAATAGATTGAAGTCCAAGTTAAGACCTGCCACCACAGTGATTGATGACTTTCTAATTAGGGGAGGCCTGTACTGGGCCGTACATAGGAAAAATAAACTGAAAACACAGAAAAAATACTTGAAACTCCACAGTTTAGGCATTGAGTAGAGCACCAAATCCTCAAAAGCAATTCATTGAACCTTGTCAAACGAAAATCCTAATACCTACAAAACACAACAAAAGAACACATTAGGAGATCAAATGCAAGTAAGAATAAGGATTCCCCATAAAATCCATTAGCATAGTTTAAAATAGGAAATGGAGCAAGAATGATATGAAAGAACAATAAAGCAAGCTAAATCTTGTTGAAGACAATGCAAACTCTTGATCCCATTGGGGAATTGGTGCCAATTTGATGTGAAAATTGGACCTTTTCCAACTCCTATGATGCAAGACTGATGTGTGATGAAGAGTGATCCACTTTGTTGATGATTGATGAGTGCTCCAATGGAAAAATCTGCATAACCTAGCTATGAACTCAATGATAATGGATGAAATTGTTAATGATTTGAGCATAGTAAGTTTACTCAAATTGTGGATGATGAAATGAGGAAATTAGCCTCTTATTTATAGAATGAGAAGATGGAAGAATGTACAAAATAGAGCAATGTGGGACTAAGATCTAACCAATGACAAAGTGCCACTTGTCAATGGGCGAATGGATGGAGGATGTGCAAGTTTTGAAGATTGTGTCAATAAATGCATATTTTTGAATTTTGAAATTGTTGAAATGACATGTAAGAGGGAAAGAAGGTGCATTTAATGCCACTTGGCTCAAGGAAAAAGGACTTTGTAGGTGGAGTAAGTGCCTTGTTGGAAGGACAAAGTCCACTTGGATTTTGAATTCAAACTTGAGGAATATTCCTTAAAAGATGCCTTGTTGAAGAAAATAGAGATTTAATAAATCAAATAACTCTATTTTCATGTGAAAGTGGTAAAATATGGAGGATGGGACATGAGAAGAGATTAAATTAATGAAGGTTAATTAATTTAATGAAGGGGTTAAATGATGTGACCTATTTGACTTAAATTTGTGGATTTATTTAAATCAATTATGAAAAGAATGTGATAAAGGATTAATTAAATAAGGATTTTTTATTTATTTAATTAAAAGAGATGATGTTAGATTGAACTAAATAAGGTTTTAATTTATTTAATTTAATAGATAAACTTAAGAGTTTTAATCAAATAAAATTAATTATTTAATTAAATAGGATAATTATATCAGAATGGTTAATTTAATTATCAAGAAAGGGGGACTTAATTAGATAACTAATTTACTTAATTAAGAGAGGAATATTGATGAATTTAATCAAATAAAGGTATTCGATTAAATGGTTAGACCGAAGGATGATTCAAGATGAAACAATGTTAGTGGTCAGGATCAGATGTCCAATGCCAATCAGTACATTTTACGTGTCTACAAACCCTTTATTCGGGCTTGTATGATATTTTTATACATTTTAAAATTAGGAGTCCCAACTTCCTTCAACACCCATAACCACCCTTGAACCACCAAACCTTCATTAAGCCTAAAAGTACTAGTATTAGCAATGGTTTGCTTAATAAGGTTCATTATGCAAATTTGTTGTTCTATAGACCTAGGACCATTTAGACATCTTTATTTTACCCATTACAAAGCCTTTCAACATATCCAACAATCACCAATGCTTGTTTTGTACCAAACTGCACAAATTATCAAGTTTTCTATGCTTTTAAGGGCCAAAATTAGCCCACTTTTACAAAGGGACCACCTTCAAAACTTGTCCAAATCTCTTGAAACCTTGGGGCAGCACTTTATATCTATAAAAAATTCAAATTATAGTATTAGATTTCAAAGATTCAATCATTTACCACCTAAACCATAAAACCCTCTCCCTAGGCTTAGAAACCCTATGTTTTATTGAAAGTAGCACTTGCCAAACACTCAAAAACTTGACAATTGTTGAAACAAGCCTAATATACCTTGCTCATGCTCAATCTAACATAAAATAACGCTGCCCAACTTAGAAACTCAATTTCAGTCACCAAAAGCTCAATTTTGTTAAGGAAAACTCAACATTTCCCCATTTGGTTTGACGCCCAATCCAAGGATCATCCTCCATTCAAGTTTATCATGGCCTTTTATAATGTTTCCCTCTTAAAAAGAACCACTTCAACTTCAAAAACTAACATTTGAAAGAGGTGACCGTTGGTCTCCCTCTTTAATAGACTTTTACAACCCTTCACTATTAGGTAATTTGACTTCACTTAGCACTTTTTGCAGAGGTAAAATTATTCATCATGCCAAAGAAATGAACTGTCAAAAGGAAAAAACTAATAGATGATCAGCTCCAAGCCTCCAGAGATAAAGAGAAAAAATAGATGAGGGAATATTGTGAAAAGCATAAATTGGGAATGATTGATGAAAAAAAGCCAGTTGAAGAGGAACCTCAATCGTCAAAAAGAGAAAATATGAGGACACCATCTACCACAAGTGAGTATG
>VDFB02151745.1:0-28717 GCA_007258455.2 Sequoia sempervirens | reverse complement strand
TGTCTCTACCTCCTCCTTATAGTATAATTAAACAATGGGAATCCCATAATCCCAACTAGGCTGATCGCTCCTGTAATTATTAAATATGGTAATTATCAAATGACCAAGTCCAAAGTTATGCGTGCCAATACATGTTTCCACTCTTCAAACAATTGTTGCCCTAATGCTAATCAACTGTGAGTGGTTCTGCACGAAGCTTTGGTCTTCTTAAGTAGTACCTTCCTTTGGTAGGTTCGTCCACTTGGCGAGGTATTTTGTGATTACACCAATCCTCAGACTCTTAATCCTTGCTTAGATTATTGTTTTAGCTTCCAATTGTTTCTTGATCTAGCTTAGGTCACTTTGTTTGGATTGAAATCTTATTGTTAATTATTTTCTTAAAACAAGATAACGAAAGATTGGATGTATTCTTATAGACTAAGGTAACTCTATTTTGTATACAATGTTGCCAATTCCCTATGGAACCTTACAAGGACCATAATACTTGGGTTCCAATTAGTTGTCTTTCATTTGTTGCTTCAAAGACATCTACTTATGCAATTTAAGCCTCAAAGAGAACCTATCTCCTACTTGAAAGTGTCTCTTGCTCTCATGCTGATCAGCCTTCTTTTTCATATATTGTGCCATTGCCAGGTTCCTTTTGAGACTAGAGAGTACTTTCTATTGGTGTATTTCACAAACTATTGGCTTTGCTTTCAAGGATGATGTGATAGATGGTTCCCATAAAGTGTCATAGATGGGGATATTTTGGAGCAAGTATGTTGAAGGAAGTGTCACACCACCATTCTGCTAGTGAAAACCTTTCAATGCACTGAGATTATTTTTCTAAATCAAAACAATGAAGGTAATGAAGCTAGTCCTCGAAGAGTTTGTTAACAATGTCAGTTTGCCCATAAGATCGAGGTTGGTAAGAAGAGCTATGAGCTAGCTGACTGCTTAAACAAGAGAAAAATTCAGTCCAAAAATGACTAGTGAAGGTGGGATCATGGTCACTATAATTTTAGGAGTACCATGCAGCTTTTGAACTATCTCCACAAGTGCTGTTGCAACTGTGCTTGTACATGGTGAGATAATGCACAAAAATTGGTATTTTGTGAGCCTATCTACCATGACTGTTATAACATTTTTTTCTTTTTGATTTTGGCAACCTGTTTAGGTTTTCCATGAAGACATTCGCCTGGTTTGCTAGGAATGGATAAGGGCTGCAAGATGCCTGGAGTCTTGATTGTCTCACCTTTGTGTTTAAGACATACTAAATATTTTGGCTCAAATTTCTGTACACCACCTTAAGCCCTTTCCAAAATAAATCCTGTTTGGTCCTGTAATATGTTTGGTGTTAACCTTGAGTGTCCACCAATTGAAGATGCATGAAACTCTGCTAGAACCTTGTTCTTGAGACTCAACCACTTGCAAAGATACAGCTTATTGCTTGCCACAGAGAGTCACCCTTGCATACAAATTTATCAAATGCACTAGGGTCTTCCTGTAATTTCTGAATGGCTTGCCGAGTATTATCTTACTGCCATTGTATTCTTATCTCTAATACCCAATCTGCT
The DNA here is from genome assembly GCA_007258455.2 of Sequoia sempervirens. Classification (NCBI taxonomy): domain Eukaryota; kingdom Viridiplantae; phylum Streptophyta; class Pinopsida; order Cupressales; family Cupressaceae; genus Sequoia; species Sequoia sempervirens. The sequence continues at coordinate 27,161 of VDFB02151745.1, read as the reverse complement.
TCAAAACCATATTTACCAAGCTTTGTGGTTGGGGACAGAAGAAATGCGTGCAGTGAATCCATGATTACTGAGGCCTTTCTCAGCAAGATAGACTGTCAAAGCTCAATAGGAATCCAAGTGCACCAGAGGCTTCAAAATGCCTCAGATAGAATTCATGGCAATTTCTATGAGGGCTCGTGTTGTGTTTTATAGCAGGTATTATCCTATGATGAGGGATGAGTTCAGTTCATTGTGTGGACCGGTCGTACGATGTCAAACTGGCTGGTCCCGTTTCACTGATCTACTGCTTGTAGGCAGATAACAGGCCTGCATAATATGTACCTAATTCTGTGAGCTATCTAGTATTTATATTTGTCATTTTTTTTAATTTGCAGAGTTTTTCTGAGTCACTAAGTCTGTGTCAAAATTTGGTCTGCTGAGTTTTGCCAAGTTGCGAGTTTTTGAATTATGAGTGGCAAAATAATTGTGCCACAAATATTGAAGATCCTTTTTCGAGCAATTGTTGCATGGATGGAAATTAGCAATTTGTGGCAACTTCACTTACAAGCCCCTGAGTTCAAGTGTTTTGCCTTTTGGATGAAATTGCATGAAGAACTCATGGAAGTTCATATTACTTATTTATTATGCCCGAAGGAATAAGTTATTGGACCCCCAAGACCAAATGTGTTTTGTCCATAACAATGGAAAGATAGGGCTATTCAACATATAATCTTCTATTGCTGTTTTAAAGTCTGAAAAGATCACAGGGAGAAGTTGTAAAAAAAAGGATCGCTAAGCTGTAAGAATGATATTTTATAAACAATGAAGCTCTTGTGCACATGTTTGATGACTGTTTTTCTAAGGTGGTGTCCATATTGTCCTGGTTTCATCTTGAGTCGGTCCACACCTCCTCAGGAAAGACATCTAAGATAGTTTCTATATTATGTAATCTTCATATATTTTTAATAATGTTATAGCTTGTTTTTCTAACCACACCTTAAAAAGGGTCATCTCTGATTTTTCAGCAGCTCCAGATTTTATTTTGTTCGAAACCCTGACTGTGGGTCCGGTCAGGGTCCGTTTTTTTCGAACCCAGTTCGAACCCTGCTAGAATTTACGCCCAGCTGGACTTTTTCAACTTGATTTTGCTTCATATTTAATTTCTCTATCTAGAAATTTCAGATTCATTGCAGTTTCAGATCTCTATCAGGTTATGTTTAAAAAAAATATCTGTTCAAAGCATTATCAGTCATATTTTCAGCAGTGATCTGCTTAGGATCACAACATTTTGACTTCTAGAGATCTGTTGCTGATTCTTCTTCTTCTCTGTTATCCTATTCTTTCTGCAAATTTCCTTTTTTTCTGTTTCCACCTCCATTGGTTGTTGAACAGATTCCTTTTCTCTCTCTTGTTCTTGCATCTTTTGTTCAGCTTGTAGTTAGCATAAAATGACTTTGTAATGTTTTGTAAGCTAGTTTTTATTTGATTATATATTAATTACTTGTTGGCTTGTGGGTAGTTGTTCAGAGTTAGTTTTCAGTGGTGTTTTGTTTGGCAACTGTTGGGTACTTTAAATATGCTTCTCATAGTCAAGGAAGACAGTTTGATTTGGTATACAATCCTCCTTGAAATACAATTGGATTGTACTAGCACTACCTTTAAAGAAAATATTCATTGATATTCATCTACAGTTATTTTGTACATACTGTTATATTCTATTTATATTACAAGAGGTAGTGTTCCTTTTTGACAGTAAACATTTGATGCCATTGCCTATAATTAAGCTGGGTTAAATTCATAAAAAAACAACATTGGTCAATAATTAGTGACAGCTACACTACAGTTTGATGAAATTAATGATCTTAAACACAAACAAACGCTGGAGAAGATCGAAGTGTAGTCAAGGGGTAGATTGTGAAGTCAAACAATCACTTCGACTAGTTGAACTGCAAGAATGAAGGAGGTTGTAGGAATTAATTGACTTCAAAAATTCATCAATCCAAAGTGAAGCATAATTCAGAGTTGACATGTAATTAGGAGTTGTAGTTGAGAGTGAAGACATTAGAACATTCATCAGGCTATGAACAACCATGAGATCACTAGACATCTACCCTTGCTTGAAGAAGGGTGTGTGGATCTTGTATACCAAGTTTTGTATGAGAAATTGACAATCTCCTCTATATGAAGAAAGTCTTCTTTGTGATATAGAGTCCAAGGAATCCTTCACAGATGGAGAGGGGGAAGCATATGAAAGCAATCTATGAGGTATTAGAGAGTTGTTGATTGAAGAAGAAACTAAGCCAAAAATACTAGGGCAAAAGATTGGAGTGGAGAAAAAAGAGAACTTGAGGGCTATATGAGTGTGTAGATCATTTAAGTATTTGGAATAGACAAGGATTCTCACATGATTGAGAGTGTTGGGAGAGCATCAGATTGTTCATATTGGAGCTTCCTAAGGAGCAGGTTCTAGGCACTAAGTTCTCATCAAGGACAACCATGATGACTCCACCAGCAAGCTCAAGTGTAGAGAGGCTAAAAGTTGTGTAAGTTTATGGGAGATGGATTTGAGGGTCTAGTAAGGCATTGCAAGACCCGTGAAACCATTTGGGTAGCAAATGGATAGAATGCTAATACTTATTGGCCACAATCATTCCAAGCCACCCTTAGAGGTATGTCAATTGACTGGTACATAGATTGAGCTACCCAGCTGAAGTATGTAGTAGAAATTGCGGAAGGATTTCAAAAAAGAATTTACATTGCTCCTAGATGACAGTAAATTATTGTGGAAATCTGCAACATCCATCAAGGAAAACATGAAAACCTAAGAGCTTATAATTGGAGGCTTAAGAAATTATTAGTAAAATTGGAAAAAGAACCAGCTGATGGATTGAAGAAAAGATGGTTCATCAATGGTATCATTTCTTCATTATTAAAGAAAATAAAAGTAGTACCATCTTCATTCATCATATATAGAAGCATACAATAGCACAAAGGCCATAGAAAGTGAGGACAAGATGTCTTCAAGATCCAAATGAAAAATTGATGAAGATGGTGACTTGGATGCAAGTGGTGACAATTTGGGTCAATACAAGCATTGCATAGAGATATGCTCCATATGATGAAGGAATTAGAAGTAGATAGAGAGTCCAATAGGGAGCCTAATGATTTATGGTGTGTGGATTGTAGAGGAGAGGGCTACACAAAACAAATTGCCCTAAAAAGATGTTCTATGACATTTGTCAAATAATGGGCCATTCAACTAAGGATTGTTTGTATAATTTGCGAAGTAAGACCACATAAGTACTCTTTTCACAAGGAGAGTAGTCTTTTCTACCCAACACTCGTCTGAAGGCTCACAACAACAAGAATGCATCTCTTGGAAACCATTGGAATCCAAGAAGCAGTAATAATGGATTTATTAATAGTAGTGGAAGAGGTAGAATTTGAATACAATATGATTCTAGAGGTAGGCCTATCATACAATGTTGAGAGTGCAATAGATAGGGCCACTTCGCAAGGGACTAGCTAAGAAGTTAGCGCATAATAGAGCAACTTTGTAAATGGTGCGAACTTGAAGACCATATAATGTTGGATGACCAAAGCAAAAGGAAAACATCAATATAATTGATATAGAGAGAAATAATGAGTTATGGCCATTACTTGAGCCCAAGCAAAGAAGGTTTTATACTTAGATCCATGCATTATAAATGAGGAACTTTGCAAAGAAAGAGTTGAGGTGTAGCTTGCTATGGATAATGAAAGTTGCCACTCAAATGCAAATGCAAAGTTGACCACAATTGGAAAAATAATGTTATCTCCACTGAAAACAAAGGTTGTAAATATATAATTGATTTGAAGAATTAGGTAGTGAGGAAGTGACATCGTCAAATTCATTAGAATTTGAAGAAGAGTGAACAAAGAAGCATGATTGGGTCCCATGGAGCCAAATGAGAAAGGAACCTTGGAATTGCAATTGAATTTGGAAGATGAAACAAACTTCCTTTGTGGCTTATTCCATTGGCAAATGGAGATCTATTAAATATTTCAATTGAATTGCAATTTTATTGAAGCCAAAATGATTAACAAAGAGAAATAAGGAATGAGATGACAAGAAGCAAATGAAGTTGAGGAATCAAAAGGTGAATGATTATGAAAAGTTGAATGGCTCATGTATGTTGGATGATGTCCTTGGTTCAAAGTTGGAAGTCTATCTTAAAGGCCAAAAGCTATTGATTATGTGGGCCTGAAAGAACTGTCCAAAATAAACTTGATGGGTGATGTCGTGATGGTATGAGTAAAAATATTTAAATAATTCAAAATTTTGATCTCAAGTCCACTAATACATGTCATATTGTGTAAATTAACAAATATGGTAAATTGTTGAAGTTAAAAAGGGTAATAGAAGGCAAATTAATGGAGTTGGAAAAAGAAACACACGACAAAATGTAGTATGCTACCCTTTTTTGTCTGTCTTTATTTGTCTTGATGAATGTTTTGTGATATATTTGCAATGTTTTATACAACAATATAATGCAGCAAAATAGAAGATCTTGCAATAATAATTTTCAACTCAAAAACTGAACATTACATAGGGAATACACAGCTGAAAATTCCAGATTTTTATAGCAGCTTAGATATTCAGTGTTTTCACAAAATATTGACAACCTAGTTCATAAAATATCCCCTATTATCTAAAATAACAATACCCAAAAAATCTAGGAGTTACAATTCATGAACTCACACATAAGATATGCCTTGAAACCGTTTGAAAATGGATGCCAAAATGAAGTATAAAGTTTGCAGCTGTCATACAGCAGAATAGACGCCTCTCTGAAATACAAATGATGCTATGCACAACTCCCCAAACATTTAGTCTATATACTCCTCAAAACCCACGCACAGTCCAAACTAGGTCTTCACCATTAATAGCAGAAGGAATATTATCAAACCTTGAACTTGGCGTCCAATATATGGCAGCAATTAAATCATCAAACCCTTGCTTGGCAATGATGAACAATATATGTGCAATATTTTGATAAATCTTTCAAACCCTTGAATATGAAACTCTCTTGCAGATTCATTGAAGCACGAGCACAATCCCTGCAATGGAATTGTCTGCAAGCTGGCTTGGGAGATCTTCCACTCCTATACCGAGCTATTCTTCTTGAGGGTTTTCGTCCTCAAAAAGTCTATGGCTTTCAACCAGCAAACCCTTGTTGAAGCTCTTCACCAATTTTCTCCAACACAAGAATGATATTCATGAATGAATAAAATGAGCTTCAAATGCCCTTTTATAATTCTCAACTTCACCTCAAATTCATATTTGATTTTGTAAATGTAAACAAATCTTCAATCAAATTGGGAGACTAAGGGACTTATGAAAATTATAAGTGTAAGAATACTACTCAAACTTCTATGTTTAGATTTTCAATTTCCAGATTTGAATTTCTTATTTTGAATGTGCTGATTGCAGAACATTATTTGATTTCTATGTTTGCATATCAAAGAAGGATTCATATAAATAAGAGAGGAGACCCGCCCCTAAGAGGTACGTCTCATGAGAGGACATGTCTCCACAAGTGGAGACACGTCCACTCATGGGACGTGTCCCTTAGGGCGCAGCTTATGATAAAGTCGTTTATCATTGTTTAGTATAACTCATATATACCCTTCTACAAGGTGGCGGATGAGTAAGCAAACATTTAATGAAATGCATTATAACATCATATATATAATTCAAATTTTATATATGCTCATAAATTGATTAAAATCGTCTTTTTCCAGAAATATTTCAATATAAATGATAAACTTTGATCATATGAATGACATGATGCTTACAAGAATCGCCGCCATTCATATCCTAATCGGGTTATCATTCATTAACACCCTCTTAGCTAGGGAAGATATTTCAAATCATTATGGTATATCAATTCTAACACGCATATTCCAAGACATGGTATGATTTCTCAATATTGTAAAGTCATCACATGACATTCTTCTGGCAATATATCTTTATTATGAGATGTGCATTGACATCAAGTCACATGATGTCTACCATAATTCATGGCATATCCACTGATATACATTCACCATAATTATCTCTTAAGGATCACAATGATCTACATAAATGATATCAAGTCCCATGATATCAATCAGTAGTCCAAGAGATACTATCATGACATGTCCACAGATATCAAGTCACATGATATTTATCATGATAGTTTGATAATTGTAGAGTCGTCACTTTACAATGTCAATTACAAGTGTTCATTATTAGAAAGATCGTCACCTTTCAATAATGTACACAGGGGGAGTAGGCCCATAAAGTCATGGAGTCACACACATGACAAAAGAGTTTACACATTAAACATCTTTATATATTAGTACAATTTTATAAACAATTTTGTATTTCAAACATAAATAACAAATTACATTTCAACCATATCAAGTTTCTTTCCTCAAGTGTTCTTACCTTTTGATTCGAGAGAGGCTTGGTGAGAATAAGTTCAAGTAGTTTGATCATTTGTACTAATATACTCCAATTGAATCACTTTCCTTTCCACCATATCTCTTACATAATGATAGGGGATCTCAATATGCTTAGATCTATCATGAAAGATAGGATTTACAGAGAGTTTGATACAAATCTGATTATCACAATGAATAATTGTAGGGATCTGGGCAAGCTCACCTGTATCCCACAAGCAAATTTATGCAGCCAAACTGCTTTCTTTGTCTATTGGAGGCTGCAATGTATTCAGCTTTTGTTGAGCTCTGTGCAACTGAAGATTGTTTTCTGCAAATCCAGGAGATCATAGCCGATCCTAAACTGAAGCAACATCCTGATGTGCTTTTTCGATCGGTTACACTTCCACTCACCTGGAATCAGAAAATTCCATGTAGATCTAGTTGATCATTCTTGTAAAGAAGACCATATCCAATATAGTGCCCTTTGAAGAGGCCCCAAAAATATGTTTCATGCCTATTAAGTGAATTTCCTTTGGCTCACATGAACCGGGCTTGAGCATTCACTCCATAGCAAATATCAGGTCTCAGGGTAATCTGATACACCGCGATCCAATCATTCACCAAAGGGTTGGATCTCGCGACACTTGATTCTGGCCATGTTTTTCTTCTACCGGTGAAGGTTGGTTTCCATAGGTGTAGACATTGGTCTACAATCCAACATTCTAAATCTTTTCAGAATATCAATAGTATACTTCCCTTGGTTTAGTATAATGCCCTCTGATTTCTGCCATACTTCTAAACCTAGGAAGTAGTGTAGAATGCCCAAGTCTTTCATGTCAAATTCAGAAATTAGATCTTGCTTCCCTTGAGCAATGAGGTGATCTTCTCCTGTTATCAGCAGGTCATCAACTTATAAAATAATCATTAGCATATCACCTTTGATTACCTTGAAGTAGAGATTGGAGTCAGCCTCATTATTGGAAAATCCTAATCCCAAGAGATAGCTGTCAATTCTTTCATACCAGACCCTGGGAGCCTATTTAAGTCCATAGAGAGCTTTCTTCAGTCTGCATACATGTGCGTTAGGTTTATGTATCACAAAACCTTAAGGCTGTTCCAAATAGACTTCCTCTTCAATGGTTCCATTCAGGAAGGTAGTTTTCACATCCATTTGATGGATCTTCCAGCCTTTAGCTGCTGCAATGGCTAACACTGCTCTCACTGATGTGTAACGGGCAACAGGTGCAAATGTTTCTTCGTAATCAATGCCTTCCTTTTGAGAAAAACCTCTTGCCACAAAAATCCTGCTTATGTTTTTCTATAATGCATCAAATGATGCTTGATTTTGAAGAGCCATTGCAAGAGACAATGTGATTTCTTGGCCTAGGCACTATATCCCATACATCATCTCTTTTTGTAATAGACTCATATTCCTTGTCATTTCCATCCTTCCATGCCTTGAGGTCTAAAGCTTCAATATCGACCGACAGCAGTTTATGATGTTGTTCATTAGAGCAACATAGCTAGAGAAACGTTTGGGTCTTTTACTCTCCCTGAACGTTCCTTTGGGTGTTGCATGATCCTCTGCTTCTTTGATCATTTTCCTAGCCCAAAGTGGTCTTTTCTCGCTTAAGTCATTTGTATCTCATTTAGTAAGGAAGTTCATGTGTATTTCATCGTGATGCTCCTCTCAATCTCGTGAGCAGTGTTCCATTTCGTGTACTCTAGGGGAATAGGTTTTAATCTCACTATTATAAACTTCTTGCTCCCTCTGAATGCAATGTCTTTCAAAGATGACATCTCTACTCAATTCAATTTGTTTCTACCCAGGTATGAATATCCTGTAGGCTTTGGAGGTTTCACTATAACCCACAAATACTCCCTTCTTTCCAGAAGGTTCTAGTTTGAATCTCTTCTCTTTGGGCACATGTATATAGACAGGACAGCCAAAAATCCCAAAATGACTAATGTCAGGGTTTATGCCGGTAAAGGCTTCTTCAAGAGTTTTGTTATCAAGATGAGAATGAGGACATCTATTTTGGATATAGACAGCAGTCCTAGAGGCTTCTGCCCAGAAAGAAGTTTCAATGTTTTGGTCAAGCAGCATTGCCTTAGCAGCTTCTACAATGGTTCTATTTTTTCTTTCAGCAACCCCATTTTGTTGAGGGTTGTAGGCAACTGTGAACTCCCTCTTAATTCCAGCACTCATGCAGAATTCCTTAAAAATCTCAGAGGTGTATTCTTTCCCATTGTCTGTCCTTAAGGTTTTTATTTTATTTCCAAAGAAGTTTTCAGTAAGGGCTTTGAACTCTTTGAACCTTTTAAGGATTTCTATTGACTCTTTACACTTAAGGAAAATAGATCCAGGTTTTCCTAGAGAAGTCATCTACAAATATGACATAGTATAGAAATCCTGCTTTAGAAGGTACAGACATGGGTCCACATAAATCAGAGTGAACTAGTTCTAACACATTAAGGGTTTTACTCAGGCTATTCTGAAAGGATCCCTTTGCATTCTTTCCTAGGGCACAACCTTTACAAGTTCCCTCATGAGATGGTTTTAGCTTGGGTAAGCCTGTAACAAGTTTTTCCATAGAAGGTAGGGCACGGAAATGAAGGTGTCCTAATATTTTATGCCAAATTTCATTTGTATCAACAATGTCAAGGGTAAGGGCTTGTTTAACCTCAGTGTATAGTTTGTAAAGGTACCCTTGTCTTATGCCTATGGTTAGAGCTTTCTTGATAGATGAGTTCTTAGGCCATACTAGAACTTTCCCATCCATAAATGTAACTCTGTAACCATTGTCTTCAAGGGCAGAGATGGATATAAGATTTCTCTTTATTCCAGGTACAAATAAGACTCCAGTGAGTTGCAGAGAAACCCCAGATTTCAACTTGATGGAACACGTTCCAACCCCTTTTACAGGGTATGCAGAATCATCCCCGATGGTTACTTCTTCATCAGACTTTTCAGTCATAGAGTCCAAGTGTTCTCTGACCCCTGTGATGTGTCTGGAGGAACCACTATCAATTACCCAATTTTGAGTGTTGTCAGATACTTGACTAGAAAGGGTTGTATAGAACACAAAGTTCTCAGATTCATGATCTGGGTTTGACTTTCCTACTTTGGCAAAGGATGTTTGTTGTTTAGTTCTATTAGGGCATTTCATTGCATAGTGGCCATACTGATCACATCTAAAGCATTGTACTTGAGAGATATCTTTCTTCTTATAAGATTCCTTTCCATTGGAACTTCTCTTTCTTTTAAAAGATCCTCTCTTGTAGGAGTTTTTCTTACTCCTCTTATTAGATGTTGTGTGGAGAACATGAATGTCTTCATCTATGTGTTTCTGTTTATTCTCTTTTGTGGAAAGTCTTGTTTCTTCTTGAAGGCAGTCAGTTCTTAGCCTGTCAAACTTAGGGAGTTTAGATCTCGCACTTATTCCTTGAACAAATGACTCCCATGAGTTTGGTAGGCTTCCTAGTGCAATTAGAGTTAACTCTTTTCTATCAATCTGATATCCAATTGTGGATAATTGATCCCTTAGTTCAATAATCCTCATGAAGTATGCATTAATGGACTCTCCTTTGTTTATTTGTGCATTGTTGATTTGCCTTTTTAATGCAAGAGTCCTGCAGGTGTTGTTAATCTCATAGGTACTCTCAAGAGATTTGTACATATGGTATGCAGTTTCATGTTTTGCTAAGATAGGCACTATATGATCCCTAACTGCATCTACTAGAATTTTCATGGCCTTTTCATTGTTTTCAACCCATTGAGTTTTCTCAGGTTCAGCCTTTGGTTCCTTTTTATTTTCTTTCACAAGTGAGTCTAGTTTATTCTCTCTAAGGATCATCATGATTCTAAATTTCCATGATGTGAAGTTGTCTGCTCCTGCAAGGCGATCTTCAAATCTGATCACACTTGACATTATGAAGAATGTGATGTGAATTCGATTTTAGAAAATACGAATTTTCTAGAGCAAACTGATTTTAGATTTGTTTTGGATTCACACAACCTGGCTCTGATACCATGTAAATGTAAACAAATCTTCAATCAAATTGGGAGACTAAGGGACTTATGAAAATTCTAAGTGTAAGAATACTACTCAAACTTCTATGTTCAGATTTTCAATTTCCAGATTTGAATTTCTTATTTTGAATGTGCTGATTGCAGAACATTATTTGATTTCTATGTTTGCATATCAAAGAAGGATCCGCCATAAATAAGAGAGGAGACCCGCCCCTAAGGGGCACGTCTCATGAGAAGACGTGTCTCCACAAGTGGAGACACGTCCATTCATGGGACGTGTCCCTTAGGGCGCAGCTTATGATAAAGTCATTTATCATTGTTTAGTATAACTCATATATACCCTTCTACAAGGTGGCGGATGAGTAAGTAAATTCCGATTAATGAAATGCAGAATATAACATCATATATATAATTCGAATGTTATATGTATGCTCATAAATTCGATTAAATGTTTTTCCAGAAATATTTCAATATAAATGATAAACTTTGATCAAGTATGAATGACGATGATGCTTACAGCAATCGTCATTCATATCTGACCGAAGCTATCATTCATTAACAGATTTTCATTTCCGTTAATTTACTTTTAATTTTGGTGCACAACTTTATGATATAAAATATACTTTAAAAGTCACTTATATCTCCCCTTTTAAAATAACACTTTAACTTATATTATAAAGTATACTTTAAAATCACTTATATCCCCTTTATAGTAAAGTCCCTTTTAAAAATATTTTAATAACGCATAAAGTTAAATTATTTAATTTAACTTTATTATTTGACGTTATTAATATTAAATGCATAGGACCAATATTAACCAGTATAACTCCAGGATATAATTATGCCACCATGCCAGATATAGGAACTTTTCCAGCTGACCATACTCGTGACTTACTAGACATAGTAAGTATGAGCAACACATCTGAGTGACTTACTAAAAGTAGTTAAGTGTGCATCAAAGTCTCCTGAATGTCCTCTGGAAGGCACACCACAAATAAACTGGAACACTAAGCTGAAAAATGCTGAAATAAGCACCAAAGGGTCTACTAAAGAGCCAAAGATTACCCACAAAAGGGTCCCTTGAACACCCTGTTAGCCTATGGGGACCAGTTGGTAGACTAACCACTGCATCTGACCACTGTCTAGGAAAAGGGAATATTATAGTCTGCCCTCCCCAAGATTGCTTGTCCCCAAGCAATCCTCACTTGGATGCCTTGGCCTACCACCTTAATCAATCTATAGAATGCCCAACAATATATCCTCTCCATCCGCCGGGTAGTGATAAAACCATGCTCAACATCACTATAGGCAACTACCCCAATGTAGAGCAATCTACCAAACATAAGAATCCTTGGATCCCATAATCAAAATGGAAGTTTGCCCTACACATCACCCGCTGACTTCCACTGTGCTACTCTGATATAATTTTCACCATGTTGAGAATGGTGAAGTAATACATTGGAATCCCATCGAACTATCATGCCACACCTATCACCACCTGGATCCCAACACGGACAATCATCCCCATATAAATTGTGCACAAGAATCTCCTCAACTGGCCTTTTCTTGAATTCAATCATTCAAGAACACAAAATACTTTTGGGTGCAACAATTAATGGTCTCTCGTTTGGACACTTGATCAAAAAGCTTTGAATAACCTCATTAGGCAAACTCCAAGTGCTTGTGTCAGAGTTCAACTTCACCTGCACAGTATGCCCAGCAATTGCAAGTGTCTTCATGGCATACAAAACAAATCTCTGAAGTAGAGCAGCTACATACTCTACCATAGAGCCATCAACATGAGAGGGTTGTACCTCATTAAGCGTGTTATGAATGCTTGCACACCAACCCAAATCTACCTCACCCATATCTCCATTCACATGTGTAGTCATAACATTAGTGGCTGATCTACTAAGTGTGTGTTCAACTATTCCACCCAACATTAGGACTTGAGCCTTTAATGGGCTCTCAACTAGAAGTAACTCATGAGTCTCAAGATGTAAATTAGGTACACATTTAAAATTTTCTGAATCATACCTCTTCTCTTGTTTGTGCACACCTGCATATTCTTCTTGTTTGCTTACCTCAAGATGCTCCTCCTTTGCATGCTCAACTTCTACACATTTTTCCCTTGGAAGAATTAGAGATCTAAGGTGTGACTCACTCCGCCTCTTTGCTTGAACTATCTGGTTGCAACGTTCCTTGACCTCTTGCAAGCGCTATTTTGCTTGGGCAGTCAATAACTTTGCCTTCTTAGCTTTTTGTAACCACCCCTCGCACAATACTTGTGTCTTGTTCACATCTTCCAAGGTCTGATATACAAAATCAGAATGTTTGTGGCATGAATCCACAACACATAATTCATCTTGAACACCCAAATCTTGAGTACCAACATTAGAAGACCTGTTGGTGTATGTTTTATCATCCACCGAACACACAGAATAAAATGTCCAAAGACACTCTATCCTCTCTTGAAAAACCACCGCGTATGCTAAGATTGCGAGAAGATCATATGGCGATTCCAAGGTTTCTTTTGTCAGGTCTTGACGTGTGGATAAGCTCAATGGGCGTTGTGATTTGCTGGTAATAAACAAGGGGACTTACGTTAAAGAACTTTTCACAAGTTTGGGACTTAGGCGGATTTATCATTTAAAGGCTTTCTTCAATTAGGACTTCAATTTGGATCTCAAAAAATAGCAAAAAGATAGGGGTTTAGGGGAATCTATTCTATACCTAAGAATTTAAGAGACAGTAAGATCCGGTGAAAGGAATAAACCACACTTTGTTTCGCCTCCTGTTGGACAACTTACGCAAAGTGGGTGCAATCTTCAAGGGGTGTGACAATGATTTTCAAGTCTCGAATGAGACCGAAGTTAGGCGTCCACAATTACAAGCTCAAGCTAACTTTACGCATCGAATGCAAATCATCCATTCGAAGAAAGTATGAGCAATACTTCACCATTGAATCAATACGATCAATCTCTCATTCACTTAACCAATACTCAAAGCAAATTCTACTTAACTTAATTCTAACTTTAATCTATGGTGGAAGAAGATATGCAACCTCGCTTACTATTTGACAATAAAAGTTATTCAAAGCAAATCATGCATAAGAGCTTTTATTATTCGAAATAGTCTCAATGCAACAATCTCATATGCTGTCTCCACACAAATGAAAGTGAGAGATCACCAGTTTAAATAGAGTTTCAAGAAACAAATAGAGGGCTGAGATTAAAACAATATCGACGGCCAAGATTATTACAACTCAATCCTAATTAGGGTTGCCCAAAATAACATGAGTTATCAATCTGGTAAACAGGTAGTAAAGTGGCAGTGAAGTGGCAGTTGAAGCTATCATCAAGGAGAGGCGTCCTTATCCTCATGAGCAACATTGTATTCGATGAACCTGGACACTATTGCGACGACCTTTTCCATCGTGACGGGTGGCAGCATGCTAATCCGGAATTCAAGTCCATCCAAGTTCTCTGCATATTTGGCGAACGTATTTGCCCAATCCGCCTCCTGCTTCCCAAAATCATTCCGGAGGGTCGATAGATTTGCCACTCTCGCAAAATCCTGTCTCAGAAGTGGTCCAGTAGCCGAGAAGAAAACCTCCCGAACCTTTCGTTTTAACTCCTCCAGCTGCATGTCCTTTTCTCGGACAATCTCTTGATCAAACACCTCTACAGCTGTCATATGAATTTTCTCCCGGATTTCCTTTACCTGCTTCTCAATTCTGAGCCCATCCACTTTCGCCTTCTCCAAAACTTCCTTCCGTATAGTCACTGCCCAAAACTAGTGATGAAAATCATACGCTGCTCCTGCAGCAATCACCCTTCTTTCAACCAACTCCTCTCTTGGAGTGCCCTTCAGGACTCTAAGGCTTGGAATAAGCCTCTGCTACATATCTGGAATACATTCCCATGTCTCTGCCATATCAACAAGTCTGGAAAGAAAAGAAGAAGTTTGCCCATAGGCAAGTTCCAGCCTCTCCATGAACAAGGCTGCTTCCGTTCCTTCGCTCACCATCCAGTCCTGAGCCTCCTTGGCTGTAACCATCCTGTGCTCTACCTCCTTGGTCATCTCTTGTGAAGAATTAAGGAGAGGAGGAGCTACTGCATCACCCTGATCGAGTGGTTGAGTCAGATGCCGTATGTACTCCTTCAGGCGTTCAACTTCTTTTTTATACTCCTTTTTCGCCACTTCTTTTTCCAGTCTCGCCTTGATGGTCGAAACGGAATTATCTAATTCCTCCACTTCTTGGCCTGTCGTGGTTGGGCCAAGTTCTACAGTGGTTATGGCATACTCTTGAGGAGTGATTTCGTCTTGTGGCTTGTCCACTGTGGGTACTGCAATGTGTACAAAACGACTGCCTGTATCGTCCCTTTGAATAGTAGAGAATTTCTTGGCAGGTTTCTTAATTGCAACTTGCTCCAACCTTGCCAAGAAATCTGCAGTATCATCTTCCTCTTGGGCTTTTGCAGGTGCCTGAATCTTCATCCTTTCTATTAGCCAATCTGGAATAGTCGGCTGCTCAATCCCATCCTCTACCGGAACATCCTCCTCATTTGGAGTATCCACGACTTCTCTGAGAGCGGAAATCATTCCCTCTTTGAAGTCGACATTATTTCGAGCTTCCATCTCATTATTTGAACCTAGTATTTCCGTGCCCGTAGGTGATGAGGGCTCCTCGTCATCCAGCTGAATAGGTTCATTATTTTCTTCCTGAACTGTAGGAGGTACAATCATTTCGACCAAGGACTCATCTATGGTAGCCACTAGCTTGTCAATGTTCCGAGATGCTGTTGAACGAGATGGTTCTCCCTTATGTCTTTTCTGAACAGGTTCTGCACTTGGCACTATTTCTTTCCTCTTCTCTCCAATCTCAACCAAGTCCTGATGGGATGCACCAGCGTTGGAGGAATACGATTCTGACTCGCTCAGTAAATCATACGTGAGCGTTATTTTTCTCTATCTCATCTCCTGGACATGATGGTCAACCCACCACTGAGAGTACTTGACTACTGGCCTCATTAACGTTGCTAAGTCCGCGTGCTCAGGTTCTGACCACCTGACGGGAGGAAGAGGTCGACTCTCCTTGAAGCGTGGCTGGATGTAGTTCCCATCGTCCTGCAACTGGTCAGGCACCCGACAAAACTCAATTGTCCTCATGAAGTCCAATGGCATTCTGGACCATAGTCTCCTCCTAACTTCGTATTCATCGGCGGCATTAGCCCAGAAGTCTTCCAGTTCCACTCTGTGCTTGTACCTTCTCCCCTCTACTGTTCGGATATGATGATGTGGGTCAAAGTTGACCCTGGACTTGTAGGCTGTAAATGGGTACCACTGGATTTCCAACCTGGCACTCTCAGCTGCCTGTGCGGACGGACAAGATTCCAACATATTCCCGATGAAAAATGGGAATGTAACAGATGCCTTCTTGGTTGGCCTCTGGATGTTCTGATACTCTTTTAGCTGCCTCAGGACTTCGAGCAAAATCATCTGATTTGTCGGATAAATGGGCAACTTATAGGGATTTCCAGTAAATCCCTGGATCCTGACATACGTAAATTTTGGGAATTGAATGAACCAAGACCCATATTTGATGCACTCCTCCTTGAAGTGTTCTGGTAATGTGCATTAAGAAGGCATCATGCACCCTTCTGAAATGAGACTTCTCCTTCAGTTGGAGTTGTGGGTAGCAATCGTAAGGTCTGAGTTCGTTTTCTCCGTTGCCAACTTTGCCCTTGCAAATTAGTCTTGGATACTTATATGATCTGGCCAACAAGTAGACAATATACGATCTCATGTGAAAAGACTTAGTCTCTTCCAGATTAATCAACTGCTCGTGGAGATTGTCACTTATCATTCGTGACCAGTTGAACATCTTTACGCCAGAAGTGATCTCGTCTATGAAGTAATACATCCAGCTCTCAAAGAATACACCCTAAGAGTTGCCAGCTATTCTGTTCAGCATCAAGATGATGTCCCCAAAATCTTCTTTGAAGTATGTCCGGCGGGGTCTCTTGGGCATCTTCTTTATTGATGGCTTAGGTTTGTCCAACCATGCCTTGTTAACAGTTGTGGCGCACAAGTCTGGTTGGCTATCATATAACTTCTTGGCTTCTTCTTTGGTCTTATAGACAGTACGAGAATGCTCTGGGATGCCAAAGGTCTCTTGAATTGCTACCTCGCCCAACCTCGCCCAAGTGTGCCAAAATTCTACCGTCAGGTGCAATGATCTGCCTCTTCTGAGCATCATAGTTGATAGCACATTCTACCATCAATTCTGCACAATCCATCGCTGGCGGGAATCTGGCTGCCTGAAATATTCCATTTCTCACCATTCTTCTGGCAATTGGTGTTGAAAGTCCGTTCTGTCCATATACTCTTTTCTTGAACTCTTCGAAGGCGACATGTCCCAGATCAGTGTCTGTGACATTTCTCCATTTTGAATTGATTTTTGACTCTCGCTGGACACCTTTGCTGGTGAACTTCGTTGCAGCCTTCTTTGATGATTCACCCATCGTGGTCATTAACCTCAGTAAAAGATTGCTGGCTGCAAATTAGATTTAAATTCTGATAATTTGCTCAAAAAGCAAATGATGAAGTGCGCCCCTCTTGCACAGAAGAATTCGACTTTCAGCAATTAAATCTTTTCCTTTTCTGAGAAAATTCTCCTTCAGCATAAAATTACTTCTTCCTCTGGAAAATTCGATCTTGCCTACTGAACAATTAATTGCCTGAGAATTTTGAGAGAGATCAAATTTCTCTTCAGCTGTGTCTGTGAAAAATGAGTTGCTGAAACTCATTATAATGTTGAAGAATTTAATTTATTTTAGCAACTGCCTTCTTCTCTCTTGATCTCGATTTGTCTTCTCTTGTTCAAACAGGCAAGTTTCCTTTATTTTTCGAAAAGGAATCCGTGTTGAGCTTATCCAGGAAAATCTCTTTGATCTTCAAAAATTCGATTTTTGCTTGAAATGTTTATCTTTAATTCTTGAATTTCAATTAAATTTAATTTTTCCACTTTAAATTCATGGTGAATTTAATTTTGCCCATCGAATTTTATCTTTGCCTAGCACAATTTATTTTCTTCCAACTCTCGTCTGGCGAATTTGATTTTGTCCAAGGTATTTAAATTTCTTAGTAGTCGAAAATAAATTATTAAAATATTAAAATATTTTAATTTATTCCAACCCGTTCGTTTTGGACCCATGGCTATTTCGATTTTCTCTTCGTTTTCTTTGGCTAAAAGTTTACTTTCCAATTTTATCCCCAATTTCGTCTAGCCAAGTCAAAATTTAAGCCATTCCGTCGACAATTGTTATGCCAGATCCTTATTTTTCCCTGCCATGGCGAATTTTTAATTGCACTGAGCTTATTTTCTTCTGCCAAAGTCAATTTTTTCCTCGCTTAGACGAATTTCTCTAGGCAAAGTCTTTGTCTGGATGTCTTTCTTAGGCGAATTTCCTTGACGCTTGACAAATTTTATCCCTTTCTGGCCAAGGGCGATCCTTCCTTTCTCTTTGCCTTGTGCATTTTTCTATGGCCAAATTTGTCAAATTTATAACATTTTCTCTAGACATCCATACTTAGGCGATTTTAAATTTCTCTTCCATTTTTATGCTAGGCGAACTTCGTTTTATTCTTTGCCATATCCCAGGCGGACTTTCATAAGTCTTTTCCACTTTTCTCATACCATGGCAAACTTCTTTTAGCACTTTCCTTTCAAACTTAGCACTTCTTGAAAATGTCATAATACTTAGCCAACATTTCGATTTTCCACCCTTTTAGGCTTCTATACTTAGGCTAATTTTCGAATTTTTCCTTCTAGGCACCCAACACTTTGTGAAATTTTCAATTTTTTCTCTCTCACATGCCTAGGCGGACTTCCCAAGGCATCTTCCAAGTGAAGGCGGACTTCAAAGAATGTTTTCTTAGCCTTTCAAGGCTTGGGCGGAGTTCACCAACATCTTGCCTAAGGTTAGGCGGAGTTTAGATGGTCTTAGACATGCTTCCTCTTGATCATGGCGGACTTCCTAACCTTTTGGCGCTTACCTCCTTGAGTATGGCGGACTTTAAAGAGTCTTAGACATTGCATCCTCAAAGCTGGCGGACTTTAGAGGCATCCTTCCACAAGCATGGTGGACTTCACACTACCTTGGACGTCCCTCTTTCCTAGGGCGGACTTCAAAGGGTCTTGCCATCCTTCTTGCTGGCGGACTTTGAAGGGTCTTGGCACTTCTCTCTTGTGGCTGGGCGGACTTTGGATAGTCCATGACATCCTTCCTATTGGCATGGTGGACTTCCCAAGATCATTGACACTTCTCTCTTTCCGTCCCACATTTCAAGGACCATCTTTTTTATGGCGAATTCTTCAGACTTAGCCAGAATTTTCATGAATTTCATACTCTTTTGGGTGACTTTTCTATGATTTTTGCTCAGATCTGATTGATTTTTGGACTGATTTTTCCAGAATTTGATGCTTTTCAGTCTGATTTTTCAATGATTTTGACTGATTTTTCATGCTTTTTGCTTGCTTTTCCAGATTTTTCAATGATTTTTCGATTTTCTTTTTGATTTTTGGATCTAAAGATGGAAAGTTGACTCATTGACCAGGGATGACTCTCTAAAAATAGAAAAAGCAAAATCCCTAAAAAATAGGGAACCTCGTTTGGTCCAAAACTGAAAAAGCGAAAAAGCAAAAAAGCAGATTCCCTAAAAAATAGAAAGTGTCAGAATTGGCCAAAAGCACAGGCGATCCTCGTCTCCCGGGCCTTCCGAGCACTTCCGTGACGTTTAGGCTCTGATTCAAGCATGGATTATTGACTTGGCTCGGATGACTCTCGAAAAACTGACTTGAAACTCTGAACAAGGTGACCTCATGAAACCGTTGCAAGGAGACAAAACCCTAAAAACTAGCAGGCAACTGGGGGTCCCCATTTGCGATGGGGCGATGTGTGAAAAGGTCACAACAAGACCCTACAATACCGTCATTCTTACGTGAAATGGCTTCTATCTCATGATAATGGAAGGACATATGACTGCTGTTGCAAAAATCAGAATTGTTGTCATACCTTTTTGTGGTTTCTTCATGTGCCTTGACAATATCATCTTCAAATTCACCCAACTCACAATTTGATTCCTTGCAATTATGATGTAGAGTTGGTGAGATAATGCTATGTTCAAATAATGGATCATCAAGTGAATCCATACCTTAATGCGGCTGATTAAGAACAATCTCTACATCGCCAATGTAGAATTTCATGTACACTTCACTTGTAGAAGAGGCAAGTAATTCTCCTTCTTTTGGATCTTCATTCACCTTCAGCTGTCCTGCCAACTAATTGGTCTCCTAAGACCCATCAATCTCATATAAAATTTATTATTTGCAATCAGCACTATGATAGGATGTTGAATCACTGTCATTAACTGATTGGAAAACATCGTCATGTGTGCCATCATCACTGCACACATCTTCGTCACCTAAAACCACTGTTATGCACTCCTCATCTATTTCCCCAATATGTTCATCTATAGGTGTTGACCCATGTAGTGTCTCACATTCAGAACCAAACTCGTTGCCTGCTGCAACTCCTTTTCCAAGATCACTTGTAGGCTGCAAATCACTTTGAAGCAATTCATTTTCTTTATCCTTTCGTTTAGAGTTTGCAATCCTCATTAAATATCCTCTTTTCGTTTCAGGATCCTTCATTAGCTTATACAATTCCTGCATTAGCTCAAACACGGATTTATTTGTAGTCATCTTTTCTTTGTTCTGAATTTTTATGATTCACCCAACAGGATGGCAGGATAAACTGTGTTTTGATACCACTGTAGTATGCTGCCCTATTTTTCCTTTGTCTTTATTTATTTTGATGAATGTTTTGTGATACATTTGTAATGTTTTATACAACAATATAATGCAGCAAAATAGAAGATGTTGCAATAATAATTTTCAACTCAAAAATTGAACATTACATAGGGAATACACGGCTGAAAATTCCAGATTTTTATATCAGCTTAGATATTCAGTGTTTTTCACAAAATATTGACAACCTAGTTCATCAAATATCCCCTATTATCTAAAATAACAAAATCCAGAAAATCTGGGAGTTGCAATTCATGAACTCACAGGTAAGATATGCCTTGAAAGCCTTTGAAAATGGATGCCAGAATGAAGTGTAAATTTTGCAGCAGTCATACAACAGATTAGACGCCTCTCTGAAATACAAATGATGCTATGCATAGCTCCCCAAACATTCAGTCTATATACTCCTCAAAACCCATGCACAGTCCAAATTGGGTATTCACCATTAACAGCCGAAAGAATATTATCAAACCCTAAACTTGGCGTCCAATATATGGCAGCAATTAAACCATCAAACCTTTGCCTGGCAATGATGAACAATATATGTGCAATATTCTAATAAATCCTTCAAACCGTTGAATATGAAACTCTTCTGCAGATTCATTGAAGCACGAGCACAATCCCTGCAATGGAATTGTCTGCAAGCTAGCTTGGGAGATCTTCCACTCTTGTACCGAGCTATTCTTCTTGAGGGTTTTCGTCCTCAAAAAGTCTCTGGCTTTCAACCAACAAATCCTTGCTGAAGCTCTTCACCAATTTTCTCCAACACAAGAATGATATTCATGAATGAATAAAATGAGCTTCAAATGCCCTTTTATAAGTCTCAACTTCACCTCAAATTCATATTTGATTTTCATTTCCTTTAATTTACTTTTAATTTTGGTGCACAACTTTATAATATAAAATATACTTTAAAAGTCACTTATATCTCCCCTTTTAAAATGACACTTTAACTTATATTATAAAGTATACTTTAAAATCACTTATATCCCCTTTATAATAAAGTCCCTTTTAAAAATATTTTAACAATTTATAAAGTTAATTTAACTTTATTATTTGATGTTATTAATATTAAATGCATAAGACCAATATTAACCAATATAACTCTAGGATATAATTATGCCACCATGCCAGATATAGAAACTTTGCCAGTTGACCATACCAGTGACTTACTATACATAGTAATTATGAGCAACACATCTGAGTGACTTACTAAAAATAGTAAGTTTGCATCAAAGTCTCCTGAATGACCTCCAGAAGGCACACCACAAATAAACTGGAATATTGAGTTGAAGAATACTGAAATAAGCACCAAAGGGTCTGCTAAAGAGCCAAAGATTACCCACAAAAGGGTCCCCTGAACACCCTGTTAGCCTACGAGAACCAGTTGGTAGACTAACCACTGCATCTGATCACTACCTAGGAAAAGGGGACATACAGAAAATAATGAAGTTGGAACACAAAATACAATATGGGCCTCATATTGGAAAAATGAAGGAAATAATAAAAGGAAGAGCACTTGGCAATGAGTGGAAAAGAAGGAAATTGAAATAAGTTCACCGAATGGTCACTTTTTCCATTTATTACTGAAAGCAAGTCAATTGTATGGTTACTTTTTCCATTTACTGAAAACAAGTTCACCATTTGGTCACTTTTGCCATTTATTGAAAACAAGTCCACCATATGGCCTCGCAAGCTGGAATATGTTTTCAGTCTTCACTGTACAGTCTGCTGAGGAAACTCCCACTATATTCTCTGCAATAACTGCTGCTGTAAATACAGCTATTGGGTTATCTTTGATGTTGTGCCCATTTTTGGGGAATTTGTCTTTGCACCATCTACCCATACCCTACTTTTTGAGAATTTAAGGGTTTTAATTTTGGATAACCTTTTCGCATATTCTAGGAATATGCAAAATTTACACCAGTTTTGTTTCTTTCATATTTGTTCTTCTTGCTTGGGTATCACATATGATGATTATCTGCTGTTTTAATATATTAGGGAACTCGAAGGTCTCACAAGTTTTGTCATCCATTTTAAAACATAGGCTTTGTCTTTCTCTCTTACTAGTTGGCATTTGTTTGTCATTTTAATTTTCTTTACATGACTATTTGCCTACATCTTTGTTGTTGAGTGCATTCATTTATTTTTTGTTTCACTAATTTAAACCAATATGCGAACTAACTGATGTAATTGGCCATAACTCTTGACTAATTGTGATAGATCCTAGTTTATGCTGTATGTTCTTTATTCCTTGCAGGTATCTGTGCACATTTTTATTAAATGAAATTCTCTTCTGAGATGAGTTAAGGTCATTTGAGAATATATTTGGATAATATTCAAGGATATAGCTAAAAGCAAGTTACCATCACACATTGTTATCCTTCATTTTTTTTGGATTTAACATGTATCAACCTTTCATGTTTTCTAGGTTCTCAAGAGGGATATACCATGGGAGACTTACATGACTGCAAAGTTGATCACTGGGACATGTCTACAGTTGTTGAGGCGCTATGACCACAGACCTGAAAATGTTCAAGCAGCTTTAATTGATGATGTGAGAGGAACTCTAATGTTGACCTAATGCTAAAATCTTTTTCTCTTTAGCATACTTTGAATGGATTTATTATCCTTTTATTTAAAATTATCAAAATGTTGTCTACTCTTTATATTGTAGAAATTAGGCTGTTTATTGGTACTTTATCTTCTGATGAGGTAACAGATGTCATGCAGGCCTGGGTTACTAGGTTATGCCATTCTTTATGTTTCTAGTAGGTGGTCTATCACTTAATTTGCAAACCCCTAATTTTGCATGCTTAAGTAAGATTAGGATGTCATCTGCATTGCTTGAGATGTTGTCCTTAGCAGGCTTGAGGGTGTCTTCATTATGCTTGCAAAGCTTTTTATCTTTACAAATTTCCAAATTCCTCACTCTAAGGTTTTCTGCATTGTCTAACTTAAGTCCAAAAAATCATTTATGTACTTATATTATGATCTTTGATTGAGGGTTTCAAGAATCCTTTCTTAATATGTGAAGTTGTAGTAAAGCTGTTTTAGGTTGATTGTTATAGCATTAGCTGACAAAAAGGGTTTCTACAGGATGGCCCTGCTTACATTCGAGTATTTGTATCCATTTTGCGTGACATTAGTAAAGAAGAAACTCTAGAATATGTGCTTGCTCTTATTGATGAAATGCTTACAGGTAAAAGTATGGCACTTTTTATCTTTTACTGTTGGACATCCTATGCAAGATAGGATCTAAACCATGGTTTTCTTTATTTCATTTGGCAGCAAACCCAATGCGTGCAAAACTCTTCCATGACAGTTCACTATCAAATGAAGATGTTTATCAACCTTTTTTGAGGTAACTAAGCTATAGAGCAAAATGCATGCATTTATATAGTTGTTTGTTTGGAGAGAGGATTGGAGGGTATGTAATTTAATAATGCCAATTTTAATTATAGCCATTTTACTACTGAAATCCACGACAGCTGAGTTTCAATGCTTATATGATTAAATTAATGTGCTTTACAAAGGAAAATGTCCAGTTTTGCTCTATTAAAGGTTTGCAAAAGGAAAAAAGGCTAACTATCATGTTGAAGTCTTATGATGATAGGAGGAAGCATAAACCATACAAGATATACTTTGACAAAGGCTGCATGGTGGAAAAAGACCATTCAACAAGGGAACAAGAGGATCATATGATCTAGTGAAACTTTCTTGATGGACATGCAGTTGAAAGTTTGAAACAAAGGGTTATGTTGTTGAGTCATATAGTGAAGTGGGATTCATATTCAAATATTTAGTAACCCATTTTTGTTGTTCTTCAAAAGATAATCTTTGTTCCAAAAAATATTTTAGGCTATCATGATCTGTCTTAACCTTGAAGTGTCTACCCATTAGATAAGGCTTCCATTTTTTTACTGCATGAAGAATAGCTAGCATTTCCTTCTCATAAATAGGTTTGAGTTGATTCTTACCCTTTAATTGATGGCTCTCAAAAGCAATGGGCCGACCCTCCTGCATGAGAACTGCGCCTATACCATTTCCTAAAGCATCACATTCCACAATAAAATCCTTTGTGAAATTGGGAGTGACAAGCACTAGAGTTGTGCACAGAGCCTCCTTTAACATTTCAAATGCTAAATTAGCAGATTCATTCCAATGAAGATAATCCTTCTTCAATAAAGCTGTGAGGGGTGCTGCTATATGACCATAATTCTTCACAAATCTTCTATAATATCTAGTCAATCCCAGTCAATCCCAGTCAATCCCTCAATTTCTTAATGGTTTGGGAATAGGCTATTCCATGATAGCTTTAATTTTGTTAGGATCCATCTTTACTCCATGTGAAACTATGTGTCCCAAGTACTCCACCTTATTAAGACCAAAAGCACATTTCGATGGCTTAGCATAGAGTTTGATGCTCTTCGAGAACTTGTAATACTTGATTTACATGTTGCAAGTGTTCTTCCCATGTCTTGCTATAAATCAATATCAAAAAACACTAATACAAACTTCCTCAAGAACTTTTTAAAGATGGAATTCATCAAACTTTGGAATGTAGATGGAGCATTGGTAAGACCAAATGGCATCACCAAAAACTCATAATGACCCTCATGAGTCCTAAATGCTGTCTTACAAATATCTTCTTCCTTAATTCGAATTTGGTGATAACCGTATCTAAGATCTAACTTTGTAAAATACATAGCTCCATTCAATTCATCTAGCAAATCATCAATAATTGGAATAGGAAATTTCTCTTAGATGGTGTACATGTTGAGCACTCTATAGTCTGGACACATGCGCCAAGTTTCATCCTTCTTCCGCATCATCACCACAGGCGAGGAGTAAGCACTTTGGCTATGTCTGATAATTCGTGCCTCTAACATCTCAACAATCTTTTCTATCTCACTTTTTTGTATATGTGGGTACTGGTAAGGCCTGATGTTGGGAGGTTGGCTCCTTGGAACTATTTGTATGGCATGATCATGATCCCTCTTAGGAGGAAGTCCTTTAGGCATATCTCCAAAAACCATCGGGTGATGCTCAATTATTGCTTGTAAATTTGGATGGGTGGGAGCATTAGATTGAGAGACTTCTAATGAATGTAATTGGGCCACAAATCCATCAACTCCTTTCTTGAGTAACTTTTGCATTTGATGAGAGCTAACTATTTGTGGGGACTTTGCCTTCAAGCCTCTTAGTTCTATTGTATTTCCTTCTGATTGGAATCTCATGAACAATTCTTGGAAGTTCATCTCAATTGTTCCCAAAGTAGTAAGCCATTGTACTCCCAAAACAATATTTGTTGCACCCGCGGAGATAGCATACATTGGGCTATCAAGGTGATAATCTCCCATGGATAATTTAATGCTATGGCACTTTCCAAAACAATTGACAGTACCACCATCTGCAATTACGACTTGAAATTCTGGAGCTGGATATATAAAACAATTTAGACGAGTAGCCAACTTTTTGTTGATGAAATTATGAGTACTACTCAAGTTGATCAACACGGTTACTTTCTGTTTCTTTAAGAACCCAACTACCTTAAGGGTTTGTGGAGCACTAAAACCAGAGAGTGCATGACAAAAAATGATTAGTTGGGAATCATGTGATTCATCATCTAAATCCCTATCACCCTCTAATATTGGTTCCTCCTCTTCTTCCTCACTTGGTCCTTCAATATAAAACAATTTCTTTTCATTACATCTATGCCCTCGACTATATTTTCTTTCACAATTGAAACATAACCTTTTTGCTCTCTTCTCTTCAATTTGTTGTGGAGTCAACCTAGTAGGTTGTGGTAGTGAATGTGTAGGAGATCTCCTTTCACTAAAATTTATATTCCCTTGTCTCCTACTAGCCATGAATGTCTCCTCCACTTGTCTTGCCATTACAATTGCTTGCAATAAGGATTGTGGTTGGAAAATCATACTTCATATTTTATGTGATCCTTTAAATTGCCTAGAAATAGTTCCATCATATTTTCTTTTGCCACATTCTCGACTCTTAGAGAAAGGGTTTGAAATTGTTGAATATAATCTTTGACCATGCCTGTTTGCTTTAATTTAGTGAGTTGGCAGAAGTAGCTATCCATAAAGTTATCTCCATAATGGGTAGCCAGTTCCTCTTGAAAAATTGACTATGTGACCACACAACCGGTTTTTCTCTTCTAATCACATAACCAACGATACTAAATAAATTGATTTGGTTCTATGTATAATAATGCCATAGCCACCTTTTGTTGACTAGGAACATGATGAATATCAAAGAACTGCTCCATTTGGCATAGCCAATTGGTTGGATCCTTGCCATCAAACTTTCGCATATCCAACTTGGTATGAAGTGCCTTGGCATATGATTATTAAAGTAAGGATCCTTCTTGAAGTCAAAGTCACGCCTAAGGAATTCATGTCTAACGAGAGCATTATCTTCCCCCTTACGAGGTGAATCTTCACCCTTACACCTCATACCTTGAATAAGTGATTTTAATTCACCCATTTCTTTCGTAATCTTCTTCTCTATTGATGAAATATCACCATTGACTTTGTTTATTTCATCCTTAGGGTTAAAATCCTCAGTTTCTATCCCCTCATTCTCTGAAGATTTCCCCGATGTGGTAGCATTCTTTTTGCCTCTTGTTGCAGGCCCCGTCATGATGGTAGAAAATAATTTTGCAATAAATCACACAAATAAATTCAAAGTAGTTTGAAAAGTTCACTGTGACTTCCGAGGACTTAGGTCACACTCCAATAGAAAAATCTCCCAAAAATTAGGTGATTTGCAGCCTTGAGAGTGATT